>ML349665.1:0-22900 GCA_005239505.1 Nicotiana paniculata | reverse complement strand
TAGCCTGGAGTCTTTTGATAGCTAAGGCGTCAAGAACTTGTTGCTCGGCTATCATGTTCTGTTTCTCCGCTGCTTGTCTCATCAAGTCCATAATACGAGCCATGCTTTCCATATCCTCCAGTTCCTTGCTCCTATCAAACTCATTAACATTATTAGAAACATTACAATAAAAGCTCTGAGAAGGATAATAAGAATTAGGACAACCATCCCAATGGCCACCTTGACAACCACACACATTACAAAAATTCCACACATTAGATTGAGATGGACAATATTGCCACATGTGTGGTCCTCCACAATATGGACAAGGATCGTCATAATAAGAATAACCACTATTCGACCAATTATCATTCCAAGATGTCATGTCAAGAAAGATAGTAATATATTAAATTAAGATACAAATAAAAAATAAAAAAACTAAAAACTAAAATAGACAAAAGTAAAAATTCAGCCTTGTAGAACAGTTAATTTCTAAGTCCCCGGCAACGGCGCCAAAAACTTGTTAGTCCCAAACGCACATCACACGCAAGTGTACGTGGTCGACAAGTAATATAGGAATTGAAGTCCAGATATCGTACCCACAGGGACTTGTGATTAACTATCCACTAAACTAAACTCAAACAAATATTTAACTAGAATTAATCTAANTAACCTAACGCCTATATTCCTATGAAATTAGGATTAACAAGAACGCATTAATAATTCCCGTATAATAACCAAGCAAGGCGATTAGGTATATTCTTATCCTAACCGCAAATCCGCTCCCCTGAAGGGTTAAGATCTTGCTCTACCCAATCTTATATGCAATCTATAATTCCCTCTCCCGAGTTCAATCCTAGATTCGTAGATAGTATTCAATTGGTGATCAATCAATCAAATAATTAAGCTCAAGATTGAATAAATAAACTAATATGATAAAATAATAAGAACAATTCAATCTTCAAACTACAACGTTCATGTAGCACACAAAACTCTAGAACTAATAAACTTTGAAATTAAAGGAAAAGAAGACAAGAAAAACTAGGTAGAAGCCTCCTTCAAGCGTGGTGTGTGTTCCTCCACGTCAAATCCCCTTCACGTGAATTCCCCCTCTCAAATTTGTGTTGTTGGGTCTATTTATATATTTTGGGACAAACCCTAAACGTGTAGGAGACTTCTATTCAAACCGGAAAACATTTAAAACCTTCAAAACTCGGATTAGACCTGACCAGGGACCAGGCTTTATGGCCCAAATGCCCGAATAAATCCTGGACAAGCCTGACATTAGGGCTCAAACGCCCCCCAAGTGCCTGGTCCTACCAGGCTTTATAGCCCAAACGCCCAGCTATAGCCCGGTTCACTCCTTTTTGACTCTTGAGCGTATTTTTGACGTTTATGCATCCATTTAGCTCGGCTTCCATCTCCAATTCACCTACGCATAAAATAGACTCCATTATGCACATACGACGTGTATTTTTATCATTAACGCACATAAAATGTGAGGCACATAATGCTTTAAACCATGAATTATAGCCACACATCAGCGCTGCTTCAAACTCAAATAATATAGACATATTCACCTCAGATAGTTGAATCTGGACTACGATCGGTTTGTGAGTGACTGCTCGGTATCCCAATCATCTTCTATTTCAATCATATGGATACCTCTACCCTTATGGTCCGGCAGAGGATTGTCGCAGACGTTTGGAGTAGGGACTTTTTCCACAATAATCTTGTTGTCAATGAGAGCCTGTATTTTGTCCTTCAGAGAATGACATTTGCACAGGATTTGTTTGGGTTAACCCAATGAGAAGAGTTCTCAGGGGTGGCAGTAGGGATAGGTGTAACATAACCAACAACTTTGAGTTTTTCATATAGCTGGTCAACGGGCTCGGCTATGGCGGTGTATTGCTTTGGAGGGCGGCGATCAAAATTGGGATGAGGTCTAGGGAAGTTTTGGCGTGCAGGGGGTGATTGGTAATGGGATGACTGGGAATTATAAGTGTGGTAGACAGGAGCGGGTTGTGGATATTTGGGCGAAGCAGGTTAAAATATGGGTGGTGGATCTTGGTAGGAAGGTGGTGGAGTTTGGTAATTTGGTGGCGGAGCTTGGTAATTTGGTAAGGGTGCTTGGTAATTTTGGGTCGGATGATATGTGAGTGGAGGTGTCGGATAGGTTTGGTACTTGAGCGGGGACTTGGTTCTTTGTGCAACCATTACGGCTCCCACATCTCTCTTCTTAGACACACCACCGGACTATAGAGCCTTGTTAGTGGCTTGCAAGGCTTCAAAATTTGTAACCATACTGGTTTTAATACCTTCTTCAATCCGCTCACCTAATTTGATGATGTCAGAGAAATTGTGGCCCTCAACCATCATTAACCATTCATAATATTGCGGGTCATGATCCCAGACAAAGAACTTGTCCATCTGTTCTTCTTCTAAAGCAGGTCTGACTTTAGCGGCTTCGGACCTCCAGCGAGTAGCATACTCGCGAAAGGTTTTTGTAGGCTTCTTCTTCAATTTTTGAATGTAGAACACATTTGGTGCGTTCTCTATGTTGAATCTAAACCTGTCCATGAAATCAGACGCCATGCTTACCCAGTTTGACCATTTCTTGAGGTCTTGGCTGATTTACCAAGACAGTACATCTCCCTTCAAACTCCTCATGAACAGCTTCATGCGGATTCTTTCATCCTTTCCCACGCCAACAAATTTGTCACAATAGGTCCTCAGATGGACTCTCGGATCACCAGTACCGTCAAACATTTCGAACTTTGGAGGTTTGTACCCCTCGGGCAGTTCGACATCAGGTTGGATACAAAGGTCTTCATAATTCAACCCTTCAATCCCGTTGGTCCCTTCAACACCCTCGACTCGGCTGGTCAGTTTCCTAAGCTCCTCGGCCAGGTTCCTGATAAGTAAATCCTTTTCGTCATACTCGGACGTCAGTGGGATAGGCGGAGTGGAGTGGGTCATGGTTTCCACATATATGCGATTGTTATAGGTGTGGAAATGGTCTTTTGTGGGGTTTTGAGGTTCTGGGACGAGTAGTGGGGCGTTATTTGTGGTGTGGCAAGTATTGTACTGTGTCGGGAGGGTTTGGTTCTTTGGGGGAGTGGTGTGATGGTGAGGTGCGGGATGATTTTTCTGTCTTGGGATATTTTGTGGAGGTGCGGGGTTTTGAGCATTTAGAAGGTTGACGTCAGGGACGTTGAGGGAAAATGACAAGTTGGCCAGATTTTGGACTTGATCGAGTTCTTCCTGAAACTTCAACAATTTTTGTTCAAGTGGCGACATGTTCTCATGTAGGACCTGAATACCTCGGCCATCAGTGGCCTCTACCCGTTCGATCACATTCTTCTTTCTGATGCCACTAGACTCTTCCATCTTACTTTTGCCTTTGTCTTTGCCCTTAGGAGGATTAGGGGGAGGAGTAGGTGGAGGGCCCTTGGATTTGGTGCGATAGGCTGACGATGCCAGAATGCACGAACTAACCTTTGGGGAGGGGAGTAAGAAAAAATAAAAATAAAAACAAAAGGTAACCAAGTCAGCGAGGATTATGAAAAGAGTATTGCAGTATTTAAACACATAATGCGGAAATGAAAGCGTGTCCTAAGTTGGGGACCTCTTTGTGCCCGAGGTAGGCCTAGCAACAAATTGATTTGGAGAACTTAAAATGATAAATGCCTCATTTTATTGATAATAAAATAGACATATCCCGAAGCGACAGACGAAAAATAAAAGTCACTAATGGCCATTGGCCGTATTACATTGATAGAAAATAAAGACTTTCCTATCTACTTGGTCCCAGAAGGACCTTCCCCAGATTTGGCATTCCTTCTTTCTTCTAACAGCTTTCCCAGCTCGCGAAGTCCTAGCAGCAGATAAGTTCTGGCTAGGTATCCCCCTGCAGCTCCCTCAACCTTTTGACAATCTTCAACTCTATTGATGAACGTTTCTTCCAAATCGATTATACATCGTTCCAAATATCCCAGCCTCTTGTTGGCACTAATAGCCATGTCTTTCCATTCCTCGATCAGTCTTTTGTTGGACTCATGTATCTTGTGGTGATCATCCTCATTTTATCGGATCCTTTTACGTAACTGGTTGAACTTGACTTGTGCTTCAGCCCTTTCATCTATAACCCTGTGACCTCGGACGTACCTCAGCTTGCTCTGACCACCAAGATCCTCTTCTAACCAACCAAGATAGAAAAGGGTATAACCGGCGTGATACCTGTTTGGCTCGATGGTGTCTTTCTCAAGTATAACCTTGCAGTGCCATAGGTGCTGAGCTTGGCACTTGTGAGGATTGTCATTATTTTGAAAGTCGGCTCGGAGATGGCTCATCTTCTAGACCTTAGGGATGACTTGCTTCCTTCCTGCTTGCCTCATAACTCGAAGAGGGAAGTAAGGGTATGTCCCCCTTAGACCAATCAGTACCAGAAATGATGCGTTTCGGGATCGAATGATGAACTCATCCGTTGGAAACCATTCGAACATCCATTGAACCTGTTCTTCAGTCAGGTTATCAAAAATCTCGACCCATCCTTCAGCATCTTCAGGTTGTGCGAACATGTCATGGATATAGTTCATTCGCTTTGGGTGATGGAAAGCGATGTGGTCATCCCACATTCGGTGGTGGATGTTCTGTCGATATTCATCCTTTTGGAGATGTTCTACGAGCCAGAGTTGGAGTAATAAATTGCAACCTTCGAAATGCTTTGCTCCTTGTTGACATTTTTCTAAGGCCCGATATATATCTGCAACGATCATGGGCACAATGCTGAAATATTGCCCATTTAAACCTTCCATTATGGTCTTAGTTACCATGCCTAGAGTGGTATGGATCCTTTATTTATTCACTCGAGAACACGATCAATCACAAAAAATAGACCATAAATACGAACACTCGGCAATGGACGTGTCCTAGAGAGGTTATAGCAAAATCGTCATGGTAGGTACAGTATGATTTGCTATAGCCATACCGTTCGTACAAGTAGTCAAAAGGAATGTACGAATCCTCCAGACATACCAATTCCGCGTCCTTTTTCAGACCCATCATTTTGAGGAAACTTCTGCCTGTGCGGTTCTCAGGCATCAGCAACCCCAGAGTTTCTCATACTAGGTTAGCCAGCCCTCCTATCTCTTCTATCAACGGTGCCATTTCGATGTTCCCAAAGCGGAATACGGATCTTTCACGATCCCAGAACAGGGTAGTAGCCTCTACTACCGTTTTGTTAGGCTGGATTTCCAGAAGAGATGGTAGATTACCCAAGTGTTTCCTGACAGTAGCTTTGTCGCTAGAGTGTATATCCTCCCACCAACTCAACCATTTTGGGTAGATGTTGGAGACCATGCCGAATCTGGGGACTTCGTGCCTCATTTTTTTTCTGCAAAACAAATAGGTTAAGCCTTTACCCCCACCGGACTCGACTATTTAACGTCAATAATTAGCAGGAAGCATTTAGTTCTCCAAATAAATGCACAGAACGTGAGGGCATCTGTTTGGGTTTAGGGAAACCCGGTGGAATTTTGGATAAGGCTATCTTAAAAGCTATTGTGCGGACGACACTTTAGCTTGACTAGGTTTGACCATGATGCATGCAATAGTTCAACAGAGTAAAGTTTCTATGGGGTTTTAGACTGGTACCCTTGAGCGGACAAATCAAGGGGGAAAGGCACGGAACCGTCTACCGCATCGCTGATTGACTAGTTTTACCGCTAATAAGCCTTTCCGAATTTAGGGAGTGATAATATAGGAAGGGCGCAACCACTAATCAAGCGTTGCTATAGTATTTTGTTTGGCATGGGTGGAGTATGAATGTTGAGCATGATTTATGCAATAAGTATTTAACATAAGTTGTTACGTATATGCACGTTAAAAAAGTGGTAAAAATGGTAATAATGATTTAAAACAGTTACAAAAGGAAACAAAGAGACATGTCAGTAATGTTTGGAAATAAATGCTCGAAGTAAACAATTAAATGCATGCAAAGGGAATGGAAAATGGTGCACGTGTTTAAAATAAAGGGATAAATTCATGAAACAATTTGAAATGGTAAAAGCCTATAATCCCCAGCAGAGTCGTCATGCTGTCGCACACCCTTTTTTCCTCACAAAATCGGGTTTCGACACGTGACAACTCTTTTAAGTGGATTTTAAAAGAGAAGAGTCGCCACCTAACGATTTTTAAGGTGCGTTAGGGCACCTAGAGTAATTAACTCATGAAACTAGTTTGCATTACAAGAGATCGGGTAAGGGCTTGAAATTATCCTAAGGGGAAGGTGTTNAAGGGGTAAAATTCTAAGGCGACAAGCAAAGAACATGTAGGACTGCAGTCAATGGGAAACACATAGGAGCATATAGGAGGCTCAGATTTTCCTCCGCAGATAATGCATATAGTTAGCACGACTCAAACACATATAAGGGCAGTGTTATTAATTAAGATCCTAAGACATGGTATCTAGGTGAATTTAGAGGATGAACAGATAGGTAGACTTGTTTTAGAACTCGAGAAAAACATGCTCTTAATCAGTTTGCCTACTGATTTAAAAGTACCTATTAGTGTTAAGCAGCACACACAAGAGAGAGACATATTTCTAATTTTTTTGGAAATTAGTCCCCTAAGGCTTGCCTAGGCGGGGGACAGTGTATATTAACTAAATTACTAAGGAAGTGATATAAATTATTACCTAAACATGTTGTTCTAGGTTGTTCAGAACACATAAGCATTACCAATTGTTTATTTTTAGAGAAAACTGAGTGGGGTGGTTATACTTTTTGTACATCAGTAATTAGACTAAATGTAGTTGAGAAATTAGGGACCTATAACATGATATCTAATGCACAGATAGAGATGCAGAATGATCCGTATGCAGAATTCCTAAGCATGATTTCTAAATGCTCAGTATTAATCATGGTTTCAGAAGATGCTAGAATGATAATTTATTTTAATGTTGTTAGCCTAGGAAAAGATTTCTAAGCGTACATGGCAGTGTGGAACATAACAGTAGAAAATACCATTTATTAGTAGGATTTTCTAAGTAAAAGTGAACATGCTGAAACAGTAGGTATTAGACTTAATAAACATGATTTTTAATGCGTGAATTTGAACATATGGGCCTAAACATGATCTCTATTGCACAGATAGGAAATAAGATCAAATAGCATGGTTTCTAATGCATGAATTTTAACACATGGGCTTAAACATGATCTCTATTGCGCAGATAGGAAATAAAATCTAATAGCATAATTTCTATCACTTTAACAGCTAATGCATCTGTAGCTACCCCTCCCTTTTCACTATCCATCCCCTGAGTTGTTTACAAATTATTACAGGCCAGGGAAATATGAATTACACAACCAAAGGAAAATAAGAAGTTACTTCTATAAGGAGCCTTGAATTAGGACCAGATCTTCCAACCTCACTGCCTTATGGTATTGCATAGCCTTTTCATAATCCGGATGTTTCAGAGTTCCCTAAGGACCTCAAGGGCTCCCAGGCAGTGCTCACACCCAGACATAGCCAAAGAATTAAACATGTGCAGTGTGGAAGTGCCAACCTTGTGTGTCAGAGTTAAGAGGGTACTCAAAGGGTTCCCAAAGCAGTGCTCACACGAAGGGGCTGAACTTAGACTTTTAAGAGTGTATGTGAGAGTGCTTTTTATTTAAAAGGATTTAAGTAAGGAACAATTTTGAGAAAAGGGTAAGTAAGAAAACAGTTTTGAAGAAGGAAATGGGAGCTTAACATCACACAAGGACCAAGGATAGTCCAACAATCAGAAACAAGGGTAATGGGATTAGGGACAAATATAGAGCATGTAAGGGCATACATACAGCAGGCAGATACGCACACAGACATACAATCAGGAACTCCTAAGGGTCTAGAGGATCAGGGTGTACAGTGCTAGGTCAGATTAACACCTAAGGACATGGTTAAACCAATGTACCAGTCATAGGCATGTAAGAAGTAGGTGCTAAGTGTACAGAAACATGCTGGTCATAGACAAATAAAGCCTAATTTAAACATGCAGAGGTGAGTTTAGGATCCTAGATACATGCTGAAGAATAAGTAAGCAAGTTAGAAGCATGCTGAATCACAACAGTAATGGAAACATGTTGGTTTGAGGACTGAAATATAAATTAGAACATACCAGTGAAGTGAAGAAAGCAATAACACAAATAGGAAAGTAGGAGAATACACAATAGTTAGCCCTGGCTTGCAGCCGGCTAACCCAGAGTAGTAGTAATTAGCACAGAAGAGAGAGCAGAAAGTCTTTTAAATTGTGAGAGAGATTTTTCGAACAGATTCGTTATCTGTGTGTCTGTGTATGAATAAAGTATATATAGTTTTGAAAACTTTATGAAAAATAAGGAAAGAATAAGAAATAACCAGTGATTGTGGGACTGAATATCAATCAGTACCCAATTAGTACAAGTATCCCTATAATCAAGGGAGTAATTCACACGATGATTTTAATAAGGAAAGAACCATATATATCTTAGAGGAATATAAGAACAGTGTAAGTATAATAGGCAATTAGGTATCCCTTAATTGAAGGGGTTAAACTCAAATGGCTAGTAGGTAAAATAATAATTAAGGAAAGTTCTCATGCTTGTAACATGTAAGGAAACAATTTCACTCCTAATTCAAGCATACAATTGAGACTAGGTTCAGAAGATGTCACTTAAGGAAATAGTAATCAAGTAACAGCTAATCAATTATGTGACAAGGTAAGAAAACAAAGTTGGAAATAAATAAGAACATCTCATAAGAAATCAGGGATTCAAAATTGGTACTAATTAAGGGAAGGCCTCATGTATCTAAGGAAACATTCAGAATCAGCAAAGGATATCGTATGAAAAATCAGAACAGTACTACTCATAATTATTCAGGGATTCAAGACAGTAATGATTCAAGCAAGGTGAACACACAAGAAGCAGCAGAATCAAAGATCCAATAGCATAGTGAAGCAATAATGACAAAGAAACAGGAAACATACACACATACAAATCGAAAGAAAAGACATGCTCAGCATTTAGAACACAATGTTAAAGCTAAATAAATCATGATTAAAAGTGATAAAACGTTTAAGCATATAAGAAAAAATCATTTAAACTTTGAGAAATCGCTTGAAGAAAAGGTTTCAGAAACCCTAAGTGAAAAACTTGTTTAAAAATGGAAAATCTTTAAGAAAAAATGTAATAATACTCGTAATAAACCCGGATCTAGTGTAGATCTAAGGGAATAGAAAGGTTTTTGAAGAAAACATGTAAAAAGTTTCATGATATACATAGATCTAAAGGAATCGTGAAAATCCCATGGGTTAGGGTTTTAGAGAGTTGAAAAAATAAGAAAAACCTTAAAGATGTCGCCAGCGTTAGCCGAAAAAGTCATGGCTCTTACTCAGACGGCCGGAGGAGGCCGAAAGTTGGCACGAGGGACCATAGGTAGGATCTGAACCGCTCCAGGTTCACCTGAGGGCCTTAGGGCGCCATTAGACCGGTGTAGGATGAAGCAGTTACCAGCAGATAGTGAAAGACCATAGTTTTCGGCGAGGGAACTAGCCGGAGAAGACGAACAAACTCTATTGGAGGTGGAGAGACAAGGGAAGGTTATAGAGAGAACCAGAGAGAGATAGAGAGAGAATGGGAGACTGGGAAATGAGAGGTCGGAGGGGGGGTAGGTCTAGGTTTAATTATGGTAGGTGGGATCTGGGCCGTTGATAAGAAATAATCAACGGCCAGATTAGCCAAAGGATTGGGTCGGGCAGGTGAGGTATTGGGCTTAGGTTTATTGGGGTGATTTTAAAAAGGGGTATTGGGCTGGTAGATTTAGACTACAATCGAAATTAAAAATGGCTATTAGTTAAATACCCAAAAAAATAGATAAGTAATTAATAAAAAATAGCTAATAATTATATAAAATGAAATTAATGCTAAATAAATGAAATTAAGGTAACTAATGAATATAAAAAATATAAAATGAAATAATTATTGATTTAAATGGTATAAAATGTACAATTAGGCCATAGTTGCAAAATTATTGTAATTATGGTCAAATAATGCCAAATTGGCTAATTTGTGAAATAATTAAATCCTAATAGGATTAAAAATGATATATTGACTAGGAAATATTTTGAAATTATTTATAATACAATTTATGAATAATTATTGAATATAAAAATACTGAATAAATTGGGAAAGGATTTAATAAAAATATGAAAGATTTCGGAAAAATACCAGTTATTATAAAGAGTGATTTTGGAGGTATATATACAAATTTTTTTTAAAAATAATTTGAGAAAAAAATTGGGTATCAACACTTTCTAGAACCCTATTTCCTTAAATAAGATTATCTGTATGTGCTTTTACTGTTTTATGACTTGCGGGGATGGTTAGTTCGGGATTTGAAAGGGTTCATGTTGAAATGGGAACACTTAGTTCCTTATTATTGGCTTAAAAGGGTTAAGTTTGACTTGAGTCAATATTTGTAGTAAACAACCTCAGAATTTGGATTCGACGGTCCCAATAAGTTCGTATGATAATTTTGGACTTGGGCGTATGTCTGGATCGGGTTTTGGATGACCCGGGAGCGTTTCGACGCATAAAGTTGAAAGATGGTGCATTGAAGGTTTTAAAGTTCTTTAAATGTGGTTTGAGGTAGGTTTTGGTGTTTTCGAGGTCTGTTTGGGATTCCGAGCATAGGAATAGCTCAGTATAGTGATTTAAGACTTGCACACAAAATTTGGCGTCGTTCCGAGTTGATTTGATAGGAATCATACGCGAGAAAGTGTTTTAAGAAGTTTTGAGTTTCATGTTGAATTCATGCGTTTTGGGGTTCAATTCGTAATTCTAGATGTTATTTTGGTGTTTCGATCGTGCGAGCGGGTCCTTATTTTGTTGTTGGATGTGTGAGTGTGATTGGATGGGGTCCCGGGTGCCCCGAGTGTGAAACGTATTAGAACCGAGCTCAGAATTGGCATGGGAGAAACTGTTGGTGCTTCAGATATGGTGCCATTGCACCTGCGTGGAAAGGGCTGCATGTGCAAACTCGCAGGAGCGGCCCAGTGGTCGCAGAGGCGGACCTGAGGCAGGAGCTGGATGGTCGCAGGTGCGAGGGTTGTTCCGCATCTGCATGCCTGCAGAAGTGATCAAGGCTACGATGAGGCGGACTTGGGCTGGCTGGCTGTGGGTCGCAGAAGCGGAAGAAGTCCACAGAAGCGGACCCGCAGAAGCGATCTAGTGGTCGTAGGTGCGGAAGTCGCTGGGCAATGAGGGTTTTTAATCCGAGATTAGGCCATTTCCCCTCACATTTTATTTGGTCTTGGGCGATTTTGAGAGCTCATTTGAGGCGGATTCTCATCAATATCCTAAGGTAAGTAACTCCCGCACAATTTCAAGTTAGTTATGCGGCTTTAGGTAGATTAAACATGGAAAGATTTTGAAAACTTGTGGGATTTGACCACGAAATTGATTATGGAATTAAGTAAAAATTATATATATGAGTTCGTGAGGCTATGGGTAATATTAATCTTCAAAAAATTCGGAATCGGGCACGTTGGTTGGGTGCAAAGTTTAAGAATCTTCCAATTTGGGTTGGGTGATTACTCTAATAGCTAAATTATGAATTTTTTAGTAGATATTGATTAATTTATACAATATTTGACTAGTTTCGAATTTGTTCGGCATCGACTTTGGGTTTTTATAGAGGATTAGTGGATCGGAAGTGAGCTTGAGAACGAGGTAAGTCTCTTGCCTAATCTTATAAGAGGGAACTCGTCCCGTTATGTGTATTTTTGTTGTGGATTACTTGTGTGGGGAGCTACGTACGCAATAGGTGACGAGGGTACGCAAATAGCTATATTTTCCATGAGAAGTGCGAGTAGTCTTAGATTTAAATCCTGCTTTAATTGTATTGTCATGTTTGTTGTGCATATTAATTATCTTAATTAGAGCTGAGACTAGAGATGTTAAAGTTGAAAACTTCCAATTTAAATTGCTTATTTGGGGAAATAATTGGGGAATACTTAATAACTCTGAGAAATCCATGTCCTCTCGCATTGCAAGTACTTCCGCGAGCGAGGTAAACTTCTCTATTCTCATGGGATCGGGTTGTTCGCCTCGGCAATATAATAGATGCATATGTGGTTCGGTCGTTCGATCTTTGGCAGTGCACACAGTATTTTGGATCGGGCCGTATAACCTCGACATTAATCGTGCGTGATAAATTCTCAGAACTCGATTACATTGATATTATGTTATGACTTGAGAGGTATAATTTGTTACATAACTGGAAGTGATTTGGAACTAGTATGTGTTAGATGAAGATTTTGGGATTTATCATCAGTTAAAGAAATCATTTATTCATTGATTTTTATTGTGTTATTATTATTATTTCCATATTCCATAACTTTTTAGAGTTTCTGCATTTTATTATTGGCCCATAGCAAGTGTCAATGTCGACCCCTCGTCATTACTTCTTTGAGGTTAGACTGGATACTTACTGGGTACATGTTGTTTATGTACTCACGCTACACTTCTACACTAATCGTGCAGGATCTGAGGGAGGTGCATCTGGCAGTCATCTCGGCGCGCACCCCTTATATCCCAAGGCTTAGTGGTGAGCTGCCTTCTGAGCCCATTCTGTATCACCCGAAGTCTCTCTTTTACATTTATTTTCTGTCTATTCTAGTTCAGACAGTAGTTAGTATTTTGTATATTCTCTAGTAGCTCATACACTTGTGATACCAGGTCTTGAAAATATGCTAGTAGACATTTGATGGCTTTTGAGTATTTATTACACCACACTTGCTCTCATTTTTGTTTACGCTTTATTTTATTAAGTTTTTTCACCTCTTAGTTACTTAATAGATAAAAGTCAACTATTTCGAAATTGTTAAAAAGAATAAATACATGTCTAGTTCACAGTTGGCTTGCATAGCAGCGACGTTGGGCGCCATCACGGCCTATAGGAGAAATTGGATCGTGACAACATGGTATCAGAGCATTAGGTTCACGTAGGCCTCACAAGTTATGAGTAGGCCTCATAGATTCTTGCGGAGGTGTCTGTACTTATCTTCGAGAGGCTATAGGGTGTTATGATACTACTCTTTCTTTATCTCCTATCGTGCAGTTGATGTTGTGCGAAGTATCTTTCTCTTATTCTCTCAACGATGGTGAGAATGCGCGCGACAGATGTACCTGACCGTGGAAGAGCTGTTTTCCCTGTTGCTAGAGGCCGAGGTAGAGGGCAGGGGAGGGCTCTAGCTCGTGGTAGAGGACGAGGGTGTCCTATAGCTGCTCTAGTTATGCCACCAGTGGACCCAGTAGAGGAGACTATTATTGAGGAGCAGGGTGAGGTGCCTACAGGAGCCCGCCCAGTGGATTTCATGTCCGCACTGGGACTCCAGGAGGACATGGGCTATATGCTGTGTGATCACGCTCAACTATGTCTTATAGAAAGACTAAACGGGCGCTGCAAATATAATCTGGGGTATTACGCCCAGAGTCGATCCCACAGGGAATTTACGTATCAATCAAGCCGTCAGCATACACAACTTTTACTTAATAAATTTTATCAAGACTTTTGGATATCAATTGATAATGTTTTACTAATTCTACTGACAAAGTTATTAAACTAATGATTAACTAACAATATGGTGTAAACAATTATAATAAAGGTCTAAGGTTGTGGTTTCCCCCGTCGGTGAACTTCTTTCTTGGATACTTTCCTATAGTTTGATTAATTGTCTCTATCAATCATGAACACTCTATCTACNAACTACAACAAGAACGTAGTTGAACAAATAGAGATTAACAACCAACCAAACTATATTAATATCACAATAAGTTCATCCCCCAACGGGTTCCACCAAAACCCTAGATTAAGGAAATTAGCTACTCATGCTCATAATAATCAAATCCAAAATAACTTGCATAAATAAATTACAGAGTAATGAATAAAGGATGTAAAAATCAATGTTTTGCTTTGCTGAGTAGTATTCCACAAGCTTCTCTTGTCTCTAATGGCAAAAGTCCCCCAAAGTTGTGTTTTTTGGTCTATTTATATGTTTGGGATAAACCCTAAACGTGTAGGAGACTTATATTAAAACCGGGAAACACTTAAAACCTTCAAAACTCGGATTGGACCGGACTAGGGACCAGGCGTTACAGGCCAAACATGGCTAACGCCTGGCCAGGCCTGGCTTTAGGGCCCAAACGCCTGGCTAACGCCTAGGCTTTACAGCCCAAACACCCGGCTATAGCCCGGTTCACTCCTTTTCGACGCTTGAGCGTATTTTCGACATTTATGCATCCATTTAACTCGGCTTCCATCTCCAATTCACCTACACATGAAATAGACTCCATTAGGCACATACGAAGTGTATTTTCATCATTAACGCACATAAAATGTAAGGCACCTAATGTGTTAAACCATGAATTCTAGCCACACATCAACACCCCACACTTAAACATTTGCTCGTCCTCGAGCAATCAAACTACACTCATGTACACAACTTATTAAGCAAATCCCTTAACACGTTATACCAAGAATATTTAAAACAGTTCAAGCACAAAGGTGTGACATCCTCGCCTCAATAGTCGACTCACATATACCATGCTTTATTCACAATCCACTCACTACTCTAACATAAAGGTCAACAACATTACCTTTCGTTCATGAATCATGTGCCCTCACCAGTCAAAGCAGTTAGTTCCACACACAATAAAATTTAAGAACACTTACTCTCAGAAATAATATTCATATGCCACAAAAGATGCACCATAGGCTTGCCCGTAGTGTACTACTCTACTAATCGAGCTCATTCAGTCTAGGATCAAGTAGGACTTTATTCGGTTGTAATGTAGGCTTCGGGACAGGTAGGATATATTTAGATATAAGAGTGACTACACCTCTCCAAGCACTTTATTACATATACTTTAGCTTTCAACCTCAAACTTATATTAAGCCAAACTCCACCTTCATATCAATGTTATTACCCCATACTTCTTTAAGCACCATTACATCAATAGTCACCACTTGTTAAGTAATATATATATTTTTGTACCACAATATAACTTTTTTTTTCAAGTGACTCTTACTTTTTTTTTCAAAACAGTGCACCTTTATCCTTATTTCAATTATTCCCCTCAAAAATTAGCCTACCACCCCACACTTGAACTTTTCCATATTTCATCATTTCCAGTGCTTACGAGAGGTGACAAGGTTCAAATATAAGATCGATTCGAATAAAGGAATATGGCTTGTAATGTGGCTGCCAAAGAAACAGGATTATAGGCTCAACGGGGTTAACAACGATACATAACAATTAGGCGGGTAAAATATACATAGTTGGCTCAACAAAGAAACGCCTATATCACTTCCAAGACTGAACAAAACTACTATTTTGCTTTGCACACACACGGCGCAAGTTCTAGACATCAAATGCAATGCACAAAATAACATACAAACTCTCACACAGATATGACACATAACTCATTCAGGATTGGTTCTATCACAACACTCCAGTCAAAGCAGTTAAGCAAATTTAAGAATCCACGATTTAAGGTATTCATCCTAGAGTCAAAAAATTGAGCCTAAGCGTCACAACCAAAGTACTGACTATTCTCAAGGCATCACAAAGTTCCGAGATATTGCTGCGATTAATTTCTCAACCATGTGGTTTCTACTCCTAAAAATTAAAAACTACTTACACCCGGTTCAATTAAAAACCCTTGGAAAAGAACCGTGGTCCAAAGAAAAACCAAGGAGGAATTACTACACAACCTAAAACAAAAAATATTTTTGCTACATTTTCGTTTAGCAGGAACTGAGTCAGGAAATTTGGGAATGGTATTCGATCAATTCTATTGTTGGAACGCACCAAACCCATTTGATAGCGCATCAGATGGCCCACATTCACTTTCGGCCCCGTCATGAGGAAGTAGAGCACACAAATCCTCTCTCGGCTGATTAAGGTGTCATGGGTGCACGGTAGTATCCGTGCATTAATCACTTTAAGCCACACCTGGGTTTCAGCCTTCATTTTCTTATTGGGAAACCTTTTATGGAGATTTGTGGCTCTATCCCGAATCCAAGCAGCCCTGGAATCTACCCCAAAAAGTGTGTGCCTTACCTCTCTATAGTTTGGATGGCGGATGAATTGCTCTAGAGGCTCCACCGAAACATTTGGTGCACCTAGAAAATCACATATGGCTTTGGCTGAAAAATCCACCAAGTGCCCACGAATTGGCACCAATTCGTCCTTGTCCTTAGGGTCAAACCCATCATAGAATTCCCGAACTAAGTTAAGGTTGATGTTACCATTGTTCCTGAACACATATCCTAAACCCAACTCATGGATGCTCCTCCAAATCGCCGGGAATTTTGTTCTCAGACTCCCTTCCTTAATGGCCCGTCAGGGTGAACATGCTTGGGCTTGCAGCGTGCATACCATTTCCTGGAGTGTGCTGGTATGTTGTTGATACCATATTCCCGTTGGCCAACGGGTTGCTGTCTCATAGCAGCAACAGCAGCTACTGCTTCCTCACCAATCATACTGGAAGTAGCATCTCCCATTTTTCTTTTCTTCTGAGGTGGTGGGGGTTTTGCTTTGGTTTTTGCTGGGGCCGAAGACGTGGCCTTTCCTTTGTTGGTGGCTCTCCTGGGTAGAATTGTTTGCCCTGCACAAATGATTAGTAGTTAGTGGGTGTCACAAAGTGTGTACTATACGCTTTCCCACTTTTCCAAGGTTACTCAGACTTCACCTTGGCGAGTTTATGAACAATTGACACATAAGGCTTCTCGTGAGCCACTTCACACGTAAAATTTCATGGAGTTCAAGATGCATGACACTAGTGGTTTGTTTCCCGGAGACTCGGGCTCCAAATGGGATATGTATTGACATTAAGGCATTACATCTAGCACTTGGCTAGCACAATTGCCATGGGAGATCTTATGGACTTGAGGGACTGCCTCATGTACCCAAATTTGTTTGGGGTTCCATAATACCACTTAGCTTCACAATTTCAGCCCATTCCTAAAGGTTTTCGGGGATTGGGGTTAACAACACAATACAATATGACCATGAACTGCATAAACCCATAAAGAATCACCATGAATCAAGGATACACCTTTCATAATTGTAACATCCAATTCGAAGTAACAAAGGATAGAACTAAAATCATACCTCAAAGATTGATGTGTGTTTGTCGGATGAAATGCACCATGTGGGTGTTGTTGTAGTGAAGATGTGTGTGTTAATCTATGTGTTTTGGTGTGAGTATGAGATAAAATCCGTGTTGGTTGTGTGCTTGGGAGTAGAAACTTGCTTGAGAGAGAGTTGGGAGATGTAAAAATAAGAA
This sequence comes from Nicotiana paniculata, assembly GCA_005239505.1. NCBI lineage: Eukaryota > Viridiplantae > Streptophyta > Magnoliopsida > Solanales > Solanaceae > Nicotiana > Nicotiana paniculata. Next base: position 5,549 of record ML349665.1, on the reverse strand, counting down.
GAGGGGGCTTACCTGGCGTTTGGTGTGCGTTTTAGTCAAAAATCCCGAGCACCCCGACGTTAGCCAGGCGTTAGAGTTGGAACGCCCAGACCCCCCTGGCATTAGCCAGGTGTTTTAGGCTTAACGCCTAATGCCCTCTGGCGTTAGCCAGGCGTTTGGGGCTTAACGCCTGGGGTCTTCTGGCTTTTGCTAGGCGTTTTAGGCCTAAAGCCTGCTTGACCCCGGCTTTGTCCCCACTTTCCATCATGCTAAAACACTGCTGCTCCTTTCACCCGAATGCACTTGCAAGCTCATTAGTACCTATTATTACACGAAATACTTCTAGCTATACTAAGATTTAACTACGCATTGGGTTGCCTCCCAACAAGTCCCTTAGTTAATATCGTGGCACGACGATTACAACAAGTCAATAGGTTGCCTCTTATGAAGCGCCTGATTTAACGTCGCGGCACGACGCAGAATGAATGCAATTTTTAAGGATCGTTCAGTATTTTAGGTTCAACCAGATGCACAATAGCAATCATACTTGCTTCATTCATTCCCACATACCTCCTTAATCGTTGTCCATTGACCTTGAAGGCGTTAGACCCATCCTCAGCAGTAATTTCCATCGCACCATAAGGAAATATGTTGACCACCTTAAAAGGGCCAGACCATCGGGACTTGAGCTTACCCGGGAATAGTCTTAATCTTGAATTGTAAAGCAATACCTTGTCCCATGGTCTGAAATCTCGGTCCACAATGTTTTTATCATGTAATCTCTTCATTCGTTCCTTATACAACCTGGTGTTTTCAAATGCTTGTCCTCTGAACTCTTCCAACTCGTTTAACTGTGTGACTCGATTTTCTCCAGCAGTATCGAGATCCAGGTTCAACTGCTTCAATGCCCACCAGGCTCGATGTTCTAATTCCATGGGCAGGTGACAGGCCTTACCAAATACCAACTTGCATGGAGACATACCGATTGGTGTTTTGAATACGGTTCTATAGGCCCAGAGTGCATCATCAAGTTTCTTTGCCCAATCAGTTCTTGTGGCGTTAACTGTTTTTGTCAGCACAATCTTTATTTCACGGTTGGAGACCTCAACCTGCTCGCTAGTTTGGGGGTGATACGTGGTTTCTACCTTGTGACGTACATCATATTTAGCAAGCAACTTTTCGAAGACACGATTGCAGAAATGAGTGCCTCCGTCACTAATAATGGCTCTTGGGGTCCCAAAACGGGTGAATATATTCTTCTTTAAGAACCCCACCACCACTCGTGCATCATTGGTGGGGAATTCTACAGCTTCTACCCATTTGGACATGTAATCTACAGCAACAAGTATGTACTTATTACCGTAGGAGCTGACAAAAGGACCCATGAAATCTATCCCCCAAACATCGAACACTTCTACCTCTTGTATCGGATTCATGGGCATCTCATGACGACGGGATATGTTCCCCGTCCTTTGGCATTCATTACAGCCCTTCACCCATTGATGGGCATCTCTGAACACAGTGGGCCAATAAAACCCGGCCTCCAACACTTTAGCTGCTGTTCAGACTCCTCCGAAATATCCTCCATAGGGAGCTGCGTGACAAGCCTGCAAAATAGCAAATTGTTCTATCTCGGGGACGCACCTCCGGATTATGTTATCAATGCAAATTTTAAGAAAATGAGGTTCATCCCAATAGTAATTACGGCTATCACGATAAAACCTCTTCTTTTGCACAGAAGAGAGCTCATAAGGGTCGATGCCATATGCCGGGTAATTAGCAATATCTGCATACCATGGAACCTCTCCCACACTTGTGGCCAGCATCTGCTCATCTGGAAAGGTTTCCAGAATATCCTCAGACTCATGTGCCTTTTCAACACCTTCAAGGCGTGATAAATGATCAGCGACTTGGTTCTCCGTTCCCTTACAGTCACGAATCTCCAAGCCAAACTCCTGCAAAAGAATCACCCAACGAATTAGGCGCGGCTTAGAGTCTCTTTTCTCTACCAAATACCGAATGGATGCGTGATCAGTGTACACGATCATTTTCGACCCGATCAGGTAATACCTGAACTTGTCAAATACAAACACTACATCCAACATTTCTTTTTCGGTTACCGTGTAATTTAGCTGAGCTCCACTCAACGTCTACTTGTATTGTAAATTGGGTGCATTACCTTATCTTTTTGCTGGCACAACACGGCTCCCACAGCATAGTCACTGGCGTCACACATGAGTTCAAACGGTTGCTCCCAGTCGGGGGCAACTATAATTGGTGCAGTGACTAACTGCTTTTTAACTCCTCAAAAGCTACCCTGCAAGCATCAGAAAACACAAATGGGTTATCTTTTTCTAGTAACTTACAGAGAGGGTTGGCAATTTTGGAGAAGTCCTTGATGAATCACCGGTAGAATCCGGCATGTCCCAAGAAGCTACGAATAGCTTTGACTGACGTGGGTGGAGGGAGTTTTTCAATCACTTCTACTTTGGCTCTGTCCACTTGAATACCTTTACTCGAGACCATATGTCCCAAGACGATTCCTTCTTGTACCATGATGTGGCACTTCTCCCAATTCAGCACTAGGTTCGTCTCGATGCACCTCTTTAGTACACGGTTTAAATTTGCTAGGCATTCATCAAACGAATTTCCCACCACTGAGAAATCGTTCATGAAGACCTCAATAATATCTTCCACCATGTCTGTGAAAATGGCCATCATGCACCGTTGGAATGTTGCAGGTGCATTACAGAGACCAAATGGCATCCTCCTGAAGGAAATACCCCATAAGGTCATGTGAAGGAGGTCTTTTCCCTATCCTCCGGGGCAATAGAAATCTGGTTGTACCCCGAATACCCATCAAGGAAACAAAAATGAGACCTCCCTACTGGCCGGTCGAGCATCTAATCAATGAAGGGAAGTGGGAAGTGGTCCTTGCGGGTGGCAAGGTTCAACTTTCTGTAATCCATGCATATTCTCCATCCCGTGACGGTTCTAGTGGATATCAGCTCGTTTTATCATTCCTTACCACTGTCATACCACCCTTTGATATCAGCTCATTTTTATCATTCCTTACCACTGTCATACCACCCTTCTTTGGTACACACTGTACTGGGCTAACCCAGCTGCTGTCAGAGATGGGGAAAATGATTCCCGCATCTAACCACTTTATAACTTCTTTCTTTTACCACTTCCTTCATATTTGGGTTCAACCGCCTTTGATTTTCCCTAGAAGGTCTGTGTCCCTCTTCCAGGAGAATCTTGTGCATGCAGTAGGCTGGGCTGATCCCTTTGATATTTGCCATCATCCAGCCAATGGCAGTCTTGCATTCAGAAAGTACCTGTAACAACTGTTGTTCCTGCACATCTAACAACCCAGATGAAATAATAACAGGTAATGTAGAGTTAGGTCCAAGAAATGCATACCTGAGGTGCGCTGGTAAAGGCTTCAGCTCTAACTTAGGTGGTACTTCAACTGAGGGTTTGGCTGGTGGGCTCTCTCTCTTTTCCAAGTGTAATGGTTCAATTTCGAGAGCCCTCGACCATGTCCTTTTTCCATCCAATGCTAATACCCATTTTGCTAGCTCCTCACCGTTCATATCATCTAAGTTCATCAAACATGCATCCAAAGAGTCCCCCACAGTTAAGGATGCATCATCTTCTTCCAGGATCACGTTCAGGGCATCAATAAGAGAGCAGTTGGCGAACTCACTTGGTCGCCTCATAGACTTCTGCACGTTGAACGTGATTTCTTCATCATTGAGCCTCATCTTAAGCTCGCCAGTCTCACAATCAATGAGGGCTCTACCTGTGGACAAAAATGTCCTTCCCAAGAATATGGAAATTTCCTCATCTACTCAGTAGTCTAGGATCATAAAGTCCGCAGGGAACACAAATTTCCCCACTTGTACTAACACATCGTCCATAATACCTGACGGTCTCTTCACCGTCCTATCAGCAAGTTACAGCAGCATGGAGGTGGGCCTGGCCCTACCAATCCCCAGTCTTTTATATATGGCTAGCGGCATCAGATTAATGCTGGCTCCCAAGTCACATAGAGATTTGGCCAAAGCGAAGTTTCCAATGGTACAAGGAATTGTAAAACTCTCTGGGTCAGACAACTTTTTAGCAATAGGACACGTCACCACCGCACTACAAGTTTGAGTAAGGGTGACAATAGCTAGATCTTGGAAGTTAAATTTTCTGGACATCAAGTCCTTTATCATTTTAGCATAGCCAGCATTTCCTTCAATGCATCAATCAATGGGATATTTACATGTATCTACTTTAGCATGTCCAAGAATTTCTTATACTGCTCATCCTTCTAGTATTTTGCCAGCCTTTGAGGGAATGGAGCTGGTGATCTCTTCTGTTATCTGTTCTTTTTCCTTTTCCACCACCACCTCCAATGTTGGCTCTGTGATTTCCTCAAGTTCTTTCTCAGCTTCACCTTGCTTATTAGATTCTCCTTCAGTTGGTTGCACTATGCCCTTGGTCAAAGGAGTTGAGTCATCAATTTCAATAGGAACCTGCACCAATGTATCTGTCTGTCTGCTTTCATGCCTCATCTCTTGTTCCAAGTCCAGGTCTCTGCCATTGCGGAGACTCATTGCCATTAGCTGCTTTGGGCCCTGGTCCCTTGGATTCACCTGAGTATCAGTAGGTAAAGTTCCGTGAGGACGATTGTTAACTGCATTTGAAATCTTCCCCAGCTGCACCTCGATGTTTTTAATGGCTGAGTCATGGGCATATACTCTTTCTCTGATCTTAGAATTTGACCCAATAACCTGCTGCATCATAGCTTCTAACCTGGAGAACCCATCTTCTTGCCTTCCTCCCTGTTGATGTTGAGGAGGGTAGTATGCTTATTGTTGATTCTGATGGTTATAACCTTGTGGCCTCTGATATGGTGCTGCATTACTTTGTGGTTTCATGACACCCATATTTCCACTGTTCTGCTATTGGTGAGGTGGTGTATACGGTTGAACTTGCCGGCCACAGTTCTGCCCCCTTATCTCTGGCATTCATAATTTGACACATAATTCATGTTTTCTGGATAAGAAGGGTGATCACTTTCTGCATTCCACTGGTTATCAAATGGTTGACTAATGCAAGATGTGCATAAGCCCCCATTGGTTGTATCTACGATGTGTACCTGCTGTTTTTGCCCTGATTTCTCCACCTTCTTAGTTAGTATGCTCATTTGTGTTATCAAGGTGGCCACGTTCTCTGCAATAGTATTGGATGGATCGAATGACACTGAGTGAACTAAAGGATTAATGGGTGCATTTATGGTTGTCCATCCTGAATTCTGTGCCATTTTATCAAGTAAGATGTGACTTTCTCTCCACGTTTTGCTCAAGAATGCTCCACCAGCTGAAGCATCAACATTTGCCTTAACAGTATCAGCCAGACCCATATAAAAACGCTGCCCCAACATATTCTCTGGAATACCATGATGTGGATAGATAACCAGCATTCCCTTAAATCGTTCCCATGTCTTCTGTAATGTTTCAACTAGTTTCTATCTGAAGCTCAAGATTTCATCAATTTGTTGAGCAGTCTTGTTG
>ML349664.1:0-23705 GCA_005239505.1 Nicotiana paniculata | reverse complement strand
CGTATGCTGAAGTTTTTGTCTTTATAACTTGGGAACTTCAGCCCCGTATGCTGAAGTTCCCGATTTACAAAAGACAAAACTTCAGCTCTAGAGCTGAAGTTCTCCAGTGTAACTGGGTCTTCAGCCCGTATGCTGAAGTTTTTGTCTTTATAACTAGGGAACTTCAGCCCCGTATGCTGAAGTTCCCCATTTACTGGAGCTGAAGAACTTCAACTCTAGAGCTGAAGTTTGCAAGCTACTTCAGGCCCGTCTACTAGAATGCTGAAGTTTTACGTGATTGTCTTTGCTACTTCAGTCCTGAATGCTGAAGTTATGCGCAAAAGCGGGTACGGATGCAATTTTTTTTTACAAAGCGGGTATAAGTTAAAACGTGACATAAAAAGTGGGTACGGATGCAAAAGCCCCGTAATTAGAGGAGAAATAAAATCTAAACGAATTACGAAAGATTAAGTAAACACAAACAAATATTAACTAATGTTAATTAAGTGGTAAGAAAGTAGAAACAATGAGCAATTAATCTAAGATAACTATTATTGCATTAGATACCTTACCAAATTTGTAAGTTTGTGTTAGTGTCTCAGTTTCAACAGTAGGCACATTATCTAAATAGAAGTAGATCTTAATACAAAAAGGTAACTTAGAAAAAAATTATAACTGACAACTGAGGATAGAAAAGAAGTCGGTAATACTGCTTCATTTGGAATAAGATGATAAAGAAATCACTAAAGTATAGTACAATCGTACGTCAATCAATACCAGAAGAAAAGGGGAGAAGGATGACATTACCAACTAATGTTAATAGTGGTTGATCTTTTCCTCCATTAATGAAAAAATTGCTTCTCTTCCATTTTGTGATCGAATCTGCAAGAAATTGAAGTGAAATAATAGAAAACTTGAAAATTTGGTGACATCGTGTACTGAAAAGACAGTCCATAATTGTTTTGCCTATTAAAAAGAAACATAGAGAGCAAAAAGTGAAGAATATCAGATTTGATGTAGAAATTTTTGGATCATAAATTTCAGAAGATATACATTAATTTGTAATGTATAGTTAATTAATTATATAATACCAATTAAGCTCATTTAAAGTTTTATCTAATTAAGAAACTTCAAGGTCTAATTATAAAAAAATAAAATTAAAATAAAAGTTACTTAAAATCTTAAATCTACTAAGGCATACAAATAAAAATATTTAAATTATTATTATTTGTATTGAGAAGGTGAAATTTGTATAAATAAATACTCACTTTTGATTAGCAATAAAATATGATAGGAATACCTCATGCTCTTAATTACCCATGCAACATGGGTTTTAAAACTATTATGCCGTATAGCTCTATTACAATATTCCCATTTAAAGCATGTGTTATGAGAAATACATGTAATAAAGTAATTATAACATCAAATTAGAGATAATGATATAAGTTGGGGAACATAACTTTACCAAGTATTTACACTTCACAGGAACACTCAAAAAAGCTTAATTTTTTAAAAAGAATCTAGTAATAACAACATAAGAACAGGAACCAAAACTTTTCTTTTGTAAATCCTAGAAGTAGAAAAATAACTATTGTTTGACAGTTGATTATGGGTATCACTAACTTCACTTCTCAATCACCTATTGTTACAAATAAAAATCTTTAACTGCTTCAATTTATAGACTAACACGTTCTCCTAGTATTACTGGGTTTTAAACTACCAAAAGCCTACAACCTAAAGATAGCAAAAACATATCTATAATCTTCCCTTCTCAAAAGCTCATATTGTCTCAAAAAATACATTTTATCCATACTATAGGTTTAAAATAATTATACCTAGTCAAAATATTACCAAATTTACTTTTTTTATCTAAAGAAGAAAATGAATAATTCAAATCACTACTCAAAGTTATTTGCAATAGAAAAATATATTTTAAAAGATAGATATCAAAATCTCAATTGAATATTATTTGAACAAAATCATAGCTACTTCAACTTATATACACTATAAATCTAATGAGTTCAAAACTAAAGATCATTAATGAAAGTTGTGAATTAGGCTTCATCACTTTTCTAAAAAGAAAAAAGACTATATTTCACGACCCAAATTACCAAGTTATGATGGCGCCTATCATGGTATTAGGCCAGCCGATTCACTACCAAAAAAATGCAATATTTGATTTTCAAAAATAACTTTCGAGCTACATAGCAATAAATCTATAATAAGAAATTCAAATCAAAGAAAATGTGGAAATAAAGGCCCGATATCGGGTGTCACTAGTCATGAGCAACTACTACAACTGTTCGTAAACATCAAGACTAACATAGCATGGGATTAATCAAGTACAACTAAGGGAAGATAAAAGAGGAGGAAAGCAGGGCTACGATCCCGTGCAGCTACCTTGCTAACTCCGAGAATTTGCGTTAGAAGTAAACAACAGCCTCAACCGTGTCTAGAAAACACCTGAATCTGCACACAAGGTGCAGGGAGTAACATGAGTACGCCAACTCAGTAAGTAACAACCATAAATAAAGGCTGAGCAGTAAAACACATAAAGTCCACATCATAAAATTTTGGCAAAGTACAACATACTTTCAAATCAGTATTTGAGTCAAATGATCTCGTATAAAAATCCAGTTCCGGTGAAAATCATTTAAAGATATTTTTCAACAGAGGCTCAATGCAAAAGAGAGTGAAAATGATGAAATCATAAACAGCCCCTCGGGCAAAACATCACTCATATATAGCCCCTCGGGCAAGCCTCACAGTCACTCGTAAACAGCCCATTGGGCATACCTCACAATCACTCGTAACAGTCCCTCAGGCATACCTCACCATTACTCATGCCTCCCAGTCACTCAGCACTAGGCACTCGCATTCAGTAGGTACCTGCGCTCAGTGGGGTGTTCAGACTCCGGAAAGGCTCGTACAGCCCAAGTGCTAATCTGCACGGACAACTCACGTGCCATAATATCAATATCTGGATCCGCACGGACAACTCACGTGCTGCACGAATAACTCACGTGCTATAATATCAATATCTGGATCCGCACGGCATTCTCACATGCTGCACGAATAACTCACGTTCTATGATATCAATATCCTCACAGCCAGGCCCTCGGCCTCACTCAGTAATAAACCTCACAAGCCACTCGGGCATCTCAGTAAAAACAGGGAACTCAGCCCAGAACAACATTTATGTGCATCAAAACAGAGTAATAAAACTGAGTTGTGCAGTAATCAAGTTTAATCATGACTGAGTATAGATTTCCAATCGAAAACAGTGAGAGCACAGTAAGAAAAAGGCCCTTGAGGGTCAAAATAATACTGGCACAAGGCCTAAACATGGCATTCAACCCAATTTACAGAAATTTTTTCTAAAACACAAAGATATTATACGGCTTCAACAAAATACACAACTCTACGTTTGCTACAGGATGGACCAACTCACAATCCCCAATAGTGCACGTCCACACTCCCGTCACCTAGCATGTGTGTCACCCCAATATAGTAAAATGATACAAAATCCGGGGTTTCATACACTCAGGACTAGATTTACAATCATTACTTACCTCAAACTGGTCGAATCTCTAACCCGCGATGCTCTTTCCTCTCGACTCGGCCTCCAAATGCTCCAAATATATTCAAAATTAGTAAATTATCATCAATATATGCTAACGGAATGAATTCCACATGAAAAACTATCAAATTAGATCAAATTCCCGAAATCGGTCCAAATCGGCTCCCGGGCCCATATCTCGAAATCCGACAAAATTTACAAAACTAGAAATCCCACTCACTCACGAGTCCAACCATACCACATTTATCAAAATCCGACCTCATTTGGCCCCTCAAGTCCCCAAATCAAACTCTCCAATTTCCAAGCCCTAATCTCCTCACTTTCATCCCTAATTTCTACTAATTACATGATTAAACAACTGAAAATTACCATAATCACGAGTATTAGGCTCAAGTGACTTACCTCAGTGGAGACCCCATTGATTCCCTCTTCGAAACTCCCCATAAAGCTCCACAATCGACTGAAAAATGGTGAAGAATGACCCAAAATTTGCGAAGTCTTCTTTTATACTTTCTGTCCAGGCCTTTCGCACCTGTGGACAAATTCTCGCTTCTGTGACACCGCACCTTCGGAGAATCCATCGCAGGTGCGGAACTCACTTAGGATCCCAGAGTCCGCACCTGCGTACAAATCTCGCACTTGCGGATCGCGCACTTGCGCTCCGCTTCTGCGGAAGCTGACCAACTCCAACCTTTCCGCATTTGCGCCCCAGGTCTCGCACCTGTGCATCCTGCCTAGCCCAGCACTTCCCTGTTATACCCCATTTTAACACGGGTCAAACTAGAGTATAACATATTGGTAATTCTGAAGGTTTAATTAATTAAGAGAGTAGCCACCTAATTATTTTAACGGTGAATTAGGATACCAATTTTAACTAAGTAGTACTTAAAGTTAACTCTGTTTTATATGGTCTGCTTAACCTTTAAGACTATAGGTAAGGGTTCTAGTTAATCTTATAGGGAAGGTTATTAAGGCACCCTATATGATCCGTTAATAACGGTTAACCGGCCAAACTTAGGCTAATTGATTTTAAAATTTAAGTAGCAATACGTGTGCGTATTAAAAAAAAATGTTTGTCGATTAAATTAATAAAATATATGTGTAATAAATTAGGAAGAAAGACATGAGTCATTTTCGTATACATTTATATTGAGATAGAAAATTACTTTCGTGCATTTTCAAATTCAAACGAATAAACAGTTTGGACTTTACCTCTTTTGTTTTAAAAAAAGCTTTTCCATATGAAACTAAAAAAAGGGTTTATATCTTCAAAGTAAAAATAGTTTATTTATATATATATATATATATATATATATATATATATATATATATATATATATTTGAAAGGATTTAAACCACTGCAAATTAGCTCCTACAAAGACTTATATGGTCTACATCATTTATAAAGAAAACTTCAATTTAGAAATACTGGAAACGAACCTAGCAATTAGCTTTCCAAAAGCGTCAACTTTAACAAAGTGACTTCTAAAAAGTGTGTTTGAAATAAAGTACAAAGCTTACTAGAAAATGTATACGATAATGGTAAACATGTGAAGAAATTACTAAATTATTGATGTGAGATTTCTTATTCTAGCTATCATGTCCTATGTAATATCAGTACTAAATCAAAGGGTCTAGATGATTAAATTCACACTAAAAAAAATAACAACCCAAATACACAAACAATATATATAAGTTAGAATAAAACGAAATGTCAAAAGAATTTAAAGGAAGGACACCATAGGTGCCCCCAAGCGTTTTGCTTGTTTCCTTGCTATCCAGTGACTTTATAAAAGACGGGATGTAATGACTCTATGCTCGGGTGTGGAAGAGTCTTGAATTAAGACTCATATTGCTCCAAGTGCATATGCAAAACAAAGAAAGAGAAGCTTCAACTCTCCACCGGATTGCATAATCTTGAAAAGATTCATGTGCCATTTTCTCTATTTTGTACAGGCTATACATGTCTGGATCGACTCCAAGGTTGAACTCATATTGCTTTACAAAATCATGAGCCATATCATCCCACGTGTGCCATTTTCTAAAGTCTTGTTTTGTGCACCAAACAAGTGCAGGCCCTGATAAGTTTTGGATAAATAACTTCATTCGAATGGCCTCATTGTTCCCGATACCAAGTAATCTGCTACAATAGTCCTTTAAATGAGCAATGGGATTTCCCTTCCCATTGAAAGTATTAAACTTTAGCACCTGGTATCCTGGTGGGAGTTCTACATCCGGTTGCAAGCATAAGTCTTCATATCTTATACTTTAATAATTTCTTGATTGCAATTCTCCTCCAATGGCTTTCTTCAAATCACGGAGTTCCTTTTCCAAATTTTCACGGCAAATCTGCTGGGTTAATCTTTCAGGTCTCCTATACGAGCATATCGCTAGTCGTTTTTGCTTGTCCTCCTCAAATGGAGTTGTGTTTATAGGAGGCATTATCATAACTTGATTGGGGTTGCAGGTTGATAGTAGTTGTGTAGGGATTGCATAAGCAGGAGCTGGGCAGGGAGATATGGTTAAGCAAATATTTCATTTTGAGCTAAAAACGGAGGTTGTGTTTGGAAGTAAGTTGAAAGTGTTTCCCAAATTGACCAACAATTTCCTTCTCACCACATCCGCGTTGGTACTATCTTGTGCTTGCAATAGTCCCTTACCAGTACTGAATTCTTCAAATCGGTCTGCCATTATAACGTCGTCCTTTATGCAGATTCGCAGCCAAAACAGTGTTCAATGCTAGGCAACCAATTAAGGCAAAATAAAACTTTTGAACAAAAACAAAGCGTTAGCATATTCATCACAATGAAATAAATGCACAAAATAATAAAGTATATAACTAGATAGATTAAATCATAATATGGTTAAGTACGAGCCTTAAACTGGAAACGATGGCCTAAGTTACAAAATGGATGGACGAGATTGACTTGTTATTTATAGGGCTCTAACGCACGAGACTTATTGACATGGAAGCGGAATGATTTAAAGTTTTATGAAGGGCTGACTTATGTCGAACATCAAAGCTTTAGCTCTAGCAAAAGTCCTTTTCCTTGCATGACTCTAGACATTTTTTAAAAAAATTGTCCCAATCTTTAGGATTTTTTTTTATTACTCCATGGCATGATATCCTATGTGAGCATACTCAATTTCTTTAAAGCTTATCAATTTGCATAAAAAGCAATCCTGCCTCAGTTTTCTTCTTTGAGAAAATAAAATATAAAAAAATCTATTATAAAAATCGAGCCTTATATAGACTATGCTTCAAAGAGGCCAAAGATGGATAATTTTGATGTTGGAAATAATTTTTGGTTGTTTGAATATCGACAAGCTCACAATTGATACTTGATTAGGATATAAGAGTCAATTGACATGAAATGACTCTATTATTATTTTTTAAAGTTGGCAAATCATAAAGTTGTCGAGGCTCGGAATACGATATCAACTGTTTTGAGAGTTTTGGGATGGTTCCACAACACGTATGCCAAAACTTAGAATTAGCGGGGTGCGACCCGAAATAGTAATACGAATATTTGGATTGAGTAGATGACAATTTAGAATAATTTTGGCGGTGCAAATTGGACAAATAGTGGCCTTCTATTGCTTGGTAGATTGCACAAATTTGGACATCTACCAATTTGTAAATGAGAGTTGGCACGAAGGTTGAAATTCAAAAATATAGGTAGAATGCTAAATAAATTTTAAGAAAAAATAGAGCTATGAGACAAGATAGAAGTTTATGCTTGTGTAAAAAGGACATGGACAAATTGAAAAATTATATGAGGCACGATTGACAATATTTTAAAAATATGTAACCATATTTAAAGAAAGGGATGCAAATAAAATTGACTCGGAAAATTAAGTGGGCAAATTATTGTACCTAAGCATAAGCGATTACACTATTTTTTTTAATGAAATCTTACTAAACACCTTGTTGGTTAAAGAAAATTCGTAAAGCTAGTTAAAGGTACGAATATTGAGTGATTTCATGATGGACCGAGCTTTTGAAAAGTTTGCGGACAAAACATCCTACCTTATGAATAATAGAAGATCATACTCAAAGACTTTAATATCTTAATTAGATTCTAAGAATGGGAGTGGTCCTAAGAGAAATTAGGGACTAAGCGGTGCTCTAGAGTTGTTAAAGAGCGTTAAGTGCAGAATAATTGGTGTCTATTATTATTATCATTATTAAGTCAAAAGGATGATTTAAAATAAGTAAACAAAAAATATATGAACAAAGAAAGTATATATTTAAATAAAGAAGTAAGCAAGTTGGATAGTCAATACTTTCATCTTCTGCAAAACAACAAAAATGTTAGTACAAATAATAAAGTCAAGTAAGCAACCTAGCAAATAAGCAAATAGCCAACGTAGCAAGTAAGCAAGCAAAGCATGTGACACATTCCACAGCCTAACCAATAATAGCTTGTCCTAATATAAGGGACCTATTGTGCCAAAGGTAGGCCTAACGTGTATTAAAGGACAAATTGTCATTATGTGTCATTCCATTGCTTTAAATTAATTAAACAATTCTATTTTTTCAAAAAAATATAATAATAATAATAATAAGAATAATAAGAATAATAATAATAATAATAATAATAAATAAAATAAATGAATTACTTAAACCTTCTTCTTCTTTTTTTGTAATAAAAATTTTTAAAAAAGTATAATAAAAGATATTTCGTCATGTTTAAACTTCTCGATGTTACGCTCGATTATGTCATTTGAAAATTTTCATATATCATCAAAAAATTAGTTATGCTCCATTACCTAGGATTTAATTAATTTAGAGCAAATGGTCCACATAATTGGCATGTTCACCACTCAAATAATGCACATATGTGATAAGGTGTCACTTGGATTTGAAAACCCACTTGAACATTTAGGTGAGGTTAACTAATGGATTTAATATACCTCGGGTATTAAATCGCCTAAGGTTAAAATGATGCATGCTCTTAAAAGGGTGTTGGTTTAGCCCTATCTTAAGTTGATTAAGAGTGTGTTTTCTCGACTGCTCTTCTCCCAAGTGGACAACTTGAGAGTGGAAAGTCGTGACTGTCGACTGCACCGCTGATTGACTTACTCACGAACTTTTCCCTAAAAGGTATTTTTGAAAAGTGCACGGCCACAAACCACGTAACCGCTAGGTGTGTGCTTAGTGTGAGTTTTCCAAAAGTGGAGGAAGTGAAACGGGATGACAATTTATTCAAAGCAATAAGTATATATAAACAACAATTTATCACATAAGGAAACTCATATAAGAATCATAAACAATTACAAACACACAAATAAATTTAGTATTAACCTAAGTGTGTTATGGTTTAGAACCTAGTATCCCCAACAAAATCGTCATGCTGTTATACTCCATTTTAAAATGGGTCAAACTAGAGTATAACATATTGGTAATTCTGAAGGTTTAATTAATTAAGAGAGTCGCCACCTAATTATTTTAACGATGAATTAGGACACCAATTTTAATTAAGTAGTACTTAAAGTTAACTCTGTTTTATATGGTCTGCTTAACCTTACCTATAGTCTTAAAGGCACCCTATATGATCCGTTAATAACGGTTAATCGGCCAAACTTAGGCTAATTGATTTTAAAATTTAAGTAGCAATACATGTGTGTATTAAAAAAAAAATGTTTGTCGATTGAATTAAGAAAATATATGTGTAATAAATTAGGAAGAAAGACATGAGCCATTTTCGTATACATTTATATTGAGATAGAAAATTACTTTCGTGCATTTTCAAATTCAAACGAATAAACAGTTTGGAATTTACCTCTTTTGTTTTAAGAAAAGCTTTTCCATATGAAACTAGAAAAAGGGTTTATATCTTTCAAGTAACAATAGTTTTTATATATATATATATATATATATATATATATATATATTTATTTTTTTTTGAAAAGATTTAAACCACTGCAAATTAGTTCCTAGAAAGACTTATATGGTCTACATCATTTATAAAGAAAACTTCAATTTAGCAATATTGGAAACGAGCCTAGCAATTAGCTTTCCAAAAGCGTCAACTTTAACAAAGTGACTTCTAAAAAGTGTGTTTGAAATAAAGTACTAGAAAATGTATACGATAATGGTAAACATGTGAAGAAATTACTAAATTATTGATGTGAGATTTCTTATTCTAGTTATCATGTCCTATGTAATATCAGTACTAAATCAAAGGGTCTAGATGATTAAATTCACACTAAAAAAATAACAACCCGAATACACAAACAATATATATAAGTTAGAATAAAACGAAATGTCAAAAGAATTTAAAGGAAGGACACCATAGGTGCCCCCAAGCGTGTTGCTTGTTTTCTTGCTATCCAGTGACTTTATAAAAGACGGGATGTAATGACTCTATGCTGGGGTGTGGAAGAGTCTTGCATTAAGACTCATATTGCTCCAAGTGCATATGCAAACAAAGAAAGAGAACGCAAGAATTAGAAAACAGAAAATCTTAAACAAATATGACGGAAACGAGAAAGGAAAAATAGTGTCACAAATTAAACTACTAACTTGCAATAAATCATAAGCTCACAACGGGATAAGGAACCCATTACTTTCAGCAATACTACACTAACAGATGAACTTTATATTTTTCACACTAACTAACTGGATGAAAACAAAGCAACAAAACTACATAAATATACTCAAAAGAAAACTCATACATAAATTCTGAATTTCACTACTAGTGTCTTGACAAAAAGAACACATGTATCAAAAAGGTTCCAATAAAGTCATGCTAACTTCAAGATTTATTTTCATCAAGTAGTAAGTCTAAATTTAAACTCTTATAAGCAGGGGTTCTAGATATAATTTCTCTAAACCTATAAATAAGATCTCTAAGTCTCAAGTAAATCTAAAGTCCATCTTTCTACTACTGGAAGCAACTAAAGAGAAGGCATTAATACTTCAACATTAAATTGACTTATAGTCATGAAAATGCAGGAATTTTTTATTTATTTTTAGTTTAAAAAAAAATGAGTATAAGCGAAATGAATAAACAGACAGTCATGTTGTCTATAGTATCAAGGACACTAGGTAAATTAAATCTTCATATAACACAATACCTATAACTGGATCTACTTCAAAAGATTTGTCCTAAATCTAAACAAAAGGTTTTGTATCATGGTTTAGACATTAGTTCTATTAAAGGGAAACCTTTTAAAATTCCCTACTGAATACAACATCATTCAAACTGAACATGTAGATAATTAATTCGTAAGCGCTCATTCGACATCGTATTTTCCTGTTTGACATGTAATTTTCCTTGTTGATGCATACTTTTAGGTGGTTAAACATTTTCCATCTGAAGTTGTGAAATTCTCAATACGTGCGTTTTTACTGCAAATGTTTTTGGAAAATTTTGCTGCTCAACATTTTATTACTTGTTCTTGGTTTTCTCCCTTTCTAGATTCTTGGGATATTTCTAACCTAAGGAAGGGAAACCTGCACTTTAGGAGTTGGATTCTGACTACCATCTCCATGTATCTGGCATAGGAGACGATCTCATTCCAGAGTAGGGGTTCCTCTTTTCCACTTACCTTTCTTTCTTTTTGATTTTGGCTGTCAGAAAATTCTCACTAGACTATTAAATATTTTTCCAATATCCTACCATTAAAAAGTTACCATCTCCCCACTTTTTCATTGAAGAACTTTCACATAAGCTAGAACGCACTATCCCAAATGATTTCTATACACAAATGAACCTTACGACACACTTTATGCATAGAAAACAAACTGTAGCTCACGTTTCAAATATTTATTTCGGATCTATAAAAGATAAAATAAGGAGAGGAATTTCAAAGTTACGAACCTTTTGCCGGGCAGCGAACTAAGGCGGGATCTTGGATGCACTATTGAACTCCGACCTCGAACTCGCTACCTTAGACGATCGTTAGTCGCCGGAATAAGTAAACAAATCTTTGTAATGGCTAAAAATCCAACGAGCACTAGAGAACTCGATTTTTTAATTACAGAGAAGAAATGCAGTAATAAAGGAGGCTGAAAACTCTCAGCTTTGGGGTATAAGTAGGCGGCTGAACCATCTTCTTTAATGGCCTTAAAACACTACTATTTATAATGAAAAACTAGGGCTCTTGATTTGGGTGGGATTTTGAAATTCAGATATTTAATTTTGGTCAAACATACCCGTTTGAATTTGGACGTTGGGGATTTTGGACAGATTTTGCAACCTTCACGTGATCTTAAAACAGGGACGAAAAGCTTGCTTGAATTGGAAAGTCTAAACTCTGCCATGGTATGCAGCTATTGAGCTTTCATCAAAGAGGAAGATAGGGAAGAAGGACGTTGGGGTTGTTAAAAGTAAACAAAGAAAAAGTTACTGATTAGGTTTTAGGAGGGCGGGCTTGGTCTTGGGCTTATAATGTGGGCTGGATGGATTGGAAGGTGCTTGGGAATACATGGGCTTGCTGGTAATGGGGCTACTGAATGACCCTCTTTTTTCAAATATTTCTTTAGGCTCCTTAATTTATTTCAATTAGCTCTCAAATGTATTATATTAATATTAAGTAAATGATAATAATAATAATAATAATAACAACATATATATATATATATTTGTCAAAGGAAAAAGAAAAGATTAAATGATACTACAATTTTTAATTAGCATAAAATAATTCAAATCTATGTGTGAATTTTAGTAAGGCAGTTATGTTGGCGCGAAGTACAATTTGTTTTTAGTTGAGCTCAAGTAAGACAATCATTTATAATTTAATAAATCAGAAACCTTTTCTTATAACAATTGAAAAACTTTTTTGTTTATTTGTTTAACTAGAGTATATTAAAGAGTATTTCCTATAGTCTACTCTTGCACTACTTCATACACCATCTAATATTATAATAATATTAACAATAACAATCAGTAATACTAATAATTTTAGCGACAAGAATAGTAATTGTAATAGTAATCTCAATAATAATAGTACTAATAGTAGTAGTAGTAGTAGTAGTATTAATAATACTAGTAATAATGGTATTAAGTAAATAAAAATAATAATTAGGTCTAGTTTGTGCTAAAAATAGTAAAATGACTATTCTTACATTATTAGTGATATTAGAAGCTTAAATGAATAATTTGGAAAAAAGGAGGGACAAAATTGGGTGTCAACATGCCCGCACCTGTGACTTCCATGGCGCACCTGCGGCCAAACCCTCGCAGGTGCGATGACACCGGTAACATCCAACTTTAAAAATTTCTCCAACTTCAAACTTGATCCGTTAACCACCCGAAACACATCTGAGGCCCTCGGGACCTCAACCAATAATACCAATAAGTCATATAACCATATACGAACTTAGTCGAACCTTTGGAACTCTCAAAGCAACACCAAATTAACCTTCTATTCAAGCCTAAGAACTTCTAAACTTCCAAAATTCGTCAACGACGCTGAAACCTACCAAACCACGTCCGAATAACCTCAAATCATGCACACACGTCACAAATGACACTACGAACCTACTCCAACTTCCGAAATTCTATTCCGACCCTGATATCTAATTTTCCACTGCCGACCAAAATTACCAAATTTTCAATTTCGCCAATTCGAGCCTATTTCTACCACGGACCTCCAAATTAAAACCCGGACACGCTACTAAGTCCAAAATCACCTAACGGAGCTAACCGAACCATAAAATCCAAATCTGAGATCGTTTACTTATAAGGCAACATCCGGTTGACTTTTTCCAACTTAAACTTCTAAATAGGAGACTAAGTGTCTCAGTCCACTCCGAAACCACTCCGGACCCGGACCAACCAACCCGATACAACACACTACAGCTGAATAACACATAAAGAAGTAGAAATGGGGGAAACGGGGCTATAACTCTCTAAACGACCGGGCGGATCGTTACATCCTCCCCCACTTAAACATACGTTCGTCCTCGAACGTATCCAGAGTTGTTTCAAAAGCCATCAAATCGCTGAATAACCTTACCATGCATATACCCGAGGTGATTCCACATCACCCTATCCCATAGGTCTGATAACACAGCATAACAAAAATTTCTTCATCCAACCTAGCCTAAGCCTTAGAATCTAAATTTTCACATCCAAAATTTTCTATAAGATCAGAATTTCGTATCTACACACTGTACAAGTCTGAACAAGTTGTATCCAACCATAGCCATAGCTCAACATGAAATCACATGATATCCCACATAACTCAAACACTCATAGCGAAAATTATAATCACAATGGCTGCTCAGAACAACCTAATTCCGGTAATAAACCTATTATCAAACAGAGACCCTTTCTAACACCTTCATATACTGCCAATGATGAAAGAAACACGCAAAAACCCATAACCATTTTTCGGATCAACAAGTGATGGAACTCCCACTCCTTCAATAGGAACTATGGAAAAATTTCTAAGCCGATCAGCATCGTTATCCTCCCAAATATACCGCAACCAGATCAGATAGCACTTATCCTAGGTCCGATGACCTCATCTCATCCACACAACCACTCTAGTGACATGACGCATCAATACAGCTTAAAGCCACAACCCGTGCAATTCGCTCACCAACCACTCCAAATGCACTCAAACATGGAAAATGACATCGAACAATAGAATTGTCCTGCAAGATCAACGGGTATCACCACAATGAAATGCTAAGAACTCCTCACACACCGCAGAACCAAAACACACGAATCAAACACACAAGGATCATATCTCAGCATAACTTCACTGCCATGCGTGACCCCCATCCAAATGCTAGTCCATATTATATACCTCGCTCCGCCTTGCTCAAAATCAATAATCACTCAAAATTCGACATCAAGTACTCAAAGTGCATGACCATAACCACGGAGAATCAGACGATATAATTCCACACGAAACCCAAAAGAACATAACCAATACGCCTCAATCCTGCAATACCCAATTACTTATCTCACTCAAATTTCGCTATAAGACCATAATAGAACCGTACCATGTGTGCCTAAAACCAACGAAGCACAACTCCCCGTAGCAAGGAAGAGTAACTCATAAATCATTCCAGAACACAAATAATCCCAAAACAACTGAATGGCACGTCCCTCACAATAGCACTACAGAGCCAATTAATCCGACTCGGCGCAAAACACCTATCCCAATTGGGCCTACAATGAACCCCAAATCAATCTGGTCATCCACAATAGGCAAATAACCCTCCGAAGGTCCACAATGACTGAATCACAACACATACTAACCTTGGCTATTTCTTTATAGCCCACAACTAAGAAACCATCGAATCATTAAAGTTCCCAGTCTCCAAACCCATAGAGCACACGAATCACCATATCTGATATCAACTCCGCCGTCTGAATGTCTAATACTTCTCCCATACACGATCATATCACGAGGAATACCCCTACAATCCATAAGTGTTGCAGTGCCAAATTTGAATACCCGCAACCGACCAACTAGGATAGTACCGCCACACCAATGAAGTATCCATAAATCAAAACATGGTGCCCTTTCTGAAACTTACACCTTCATCAAGCCATACCTAGAAGTAATATCATCTATCTGGTGGTCATTTGAGATCGTCCATGCTGACTAAAAATTCAAAACCTTCCTTTCAAAACTACATCATGACCTTGCACCTGCAATCTCAATACTACACCTCACAACGCACCCATTATGCCATCATATGAAAGATACGACAAATCTCAAAATCCACTGTGAGTCGAAAGCAACCACATACTCAATTAGCTATGAACTTTCCATTTGATTCTATTCTGGATAAAATTACAATACGCCACATGCCCCATGCACTAGTAGGAAATATAAATCTCAAACCATGGTAGAGACCATCAAGAACTCTCCACAATCCACTTTCACTTAACCAAACCGTCAGGACTGAATTCCTCTAACTCAACCAAGCTACGCAGGTCGCCAAAACCCAAGGGCATTGCCACGAATCACACGTAGAACCTTACCACATCATAAGCACCCAAAGAACCGATATTAATCATTATCATGCCGATCCAATCTACTACCAAGTTGTCCTATTCTTCCGAGTTCCTTCTGAGTTACCTTCAAATTGATTTCTTCCCCTTTCCATAATACCAAAATCCTCAACCAAAGCTCACCACGCGAGACCCTAGCACAAAACCACATCGCCCTAAGGCTCATAAGTCGCTGAATATTCTCTTAAGCACCCCAAAAGTACCACAACTCAAACACTTACTCTGAAGAGACTTTCTATGAATTTAAGTTATTCTTTCCCTTTCCTGATACCGAAATGTAGAATCCACAACGATATAGAAATACCACAAATCTTGACGCCTTCCAATGTAAATCTCAATTTCTAGCCAGATACACATCCTGAAGATTCCCAATTGTTACATATAAACCTTGAATCCATCAGAACCATTCTCGAGAGTCATTTACTCTACAAAAATCTCAATTAAACGGATCAAACAGACCAAACGACATGTACCCCATTTGCACACCAACACCCTAGGAAGTAACCCAATTCCTAAGCAACCGAGCAATCTTCTACTCCATGCACACTACATCCTCCACAACTAGCCACTCAGTTATTCCATGCCTCCCACATGCCCATAGATCGAAATACAACATGTACCTAGAATTTCCCTTACTCGAGTCATCCTCACTCTCAGTGCCTGCAGTCATAACTGAATCACTAGTATACCCCAACTGAAACCAATACAACACATAATCGTGCAATCAACTCGTCGATGACAGACTCCCCCACTTGGCTCAAGGCCATAGATTAAAACGAACAATAGTTCACAATACCCATACTACATTACTGTCATAATACTGCAGTGGGATTCAACTAAATCCTTCATGAGCTCCTGCAACACAAACCATCTAATACTTCAAATTATCTGCAAATCTCGCATTCTTCATTATAATAGTTATGCCAACTCCCACAAGAGATTTAAACTCAAATTACAACATATATCATTACTGGTAAAAGAGAACTTGCTACAAAATAACATAAGGATCACACAACCTCAGGACGCCCCCGCAGGGGATAACCCCATCTGCTTAGCCTCAAACTGATATCTCTCTATACCCTTCCAAAATCATAGCTATTACACAATCACTTTATCCTCCTGCATTAAAACGCCACCAATGCCTATCCTCGAGGCATCACAATACGCGGTATAAGAACCTCAAGCTGATGGCAGAACTAACATTGGAGTTGTAGTCAAAGCAGTCTTGAGCATCTGAAAGCTCTCCTCACACTTATCCGACTACCCGAATGGAGCACCCATTTTTGGGGTCAATTTGGTCTAGGGCGAAGCAATAGATGAAAATCCCTCCACAAAGCGACGGTAGTATCCTGCCAAACCAAGAAAACTCCTAATCATCGTGGCTGAGGATGGTCTAGGCCAACTCTGCACTGCCTCTATCTTCTTCGGATCCACCTGAACACCCTCACTGGACACCACGTGCCCCAATGATACTACTGAACTGAGCCAAAATTCACACTTGAAGAACTTTGCATAAAGTTTCTCCTCCCTCAATCTCTGTAATAAAATCCTCAAATTTTGAGCATGCTCCTCCATGCTACGAGAGCACACCAGGATGTCATCAATGAATGCAATAACGAAGGAGTCCAAATATGGCTGGAATACACTGTTCATCAAATGCATGAACGCTACTGAGGCATTGGTAAGCCCAACAGACATCATCAAGAACTCATAACACAACATGAAGATCTACTTCACCCCACAACTAAACTACATGAGAGGTCCTTCAATACACCCACAACTCGAGGCCATACGCCAACTCAAGACAGAAGTCAAACACCCAATAGTTCTTGCTACATCTCCAACAAACTTTTTTTAATACATTCAATCAATCTGAACACATCTCACCATCAATAATGCTCACCACATAGTCATCTAGTCACAAAATCCCACCAATAAGGACACAAATAGACATATAAGTCCCAAATGCACGTGCTCACACAATCAAAATCTCAGTACTCAAGCCATAGACATAACTCGACCTCAAGTCCTCCAGACTGGCCCATCATCAATATGCTAAAATCACATCTCGCACCTCATCCATGGAAATCACAAGCCTTCGATTCACAATTGATACCAAGCGCTCATGTGCGCATTCGAATGCATGGAAGAAATTCAAAGAGTTATGCTTCAGGCTGAATTAATGGATTCGCATGACAAGAATTCAAGAATGTGAGATTTTTCCTAAGGGTTCCGCATCCTCTCAAAAGATAAGTACAGACGTCTCTGTACCGATCCGTAGGACTCTACTAAACCTGCTCATGACTTGTGAGACCTATGTAACCTATGCTCTGATACCAACTTGTCACGACCCAAACTACCAAGTCATGATAGCGCCAATCATGGTACTAGGCCAGTCAACTCACTACCAAAACAACACAATATTTCATTTTCAAAAATAACTTTCGAGCTTCTTAGCAATAAATCTTTAATAAGAAATTCAAATCAAAGAAAATGTGGAAATAAAGGCCCGACATCCGATGTTACTAGTCATGAGCAACTACAACAATTGTCCAGCAACTAAGGGAAGATAAAAGAGGAAGAAAGCAGGGTTGTGATCGCCATGCACCTTTCTAACTCCGAGAATTTGCATCAGAAATAACCAACAACCTCAACCGTGTCTAAAAAACACTTGAATCTGCACACAAGGTGCAGGGAGTAACGTGAGTACGCCAACTCAGTAAGTAACAACCATAAATAAAGGCTGAGCAGTAGTGACGAGCAATAAAACACATAAAGTCCACATCATAAAATCTTGGTAAAGTACAACATGCTTTCAAATCAGTATTTGAGTCAAATCATCTCGTTTAAAAATCTAGTTCCGGTGAAAATCATTTAAAGATATTTTTCAACAGTTTCAACAGAGGCTCAATGCAAAAGAGAGTGAAAATGATGAAATTATAAACAACCCCTCGAGATAAATATCACTTATATATAGCCCCTCGAGCAAGCCTCAGAGTCACTCGTAAACAGCCTCTCGGGCATACCTCACAATCACTCGTAACAGGCCCTCGGGCATACCTCACCATTACTCATGCCTCCCAGACACTCAGCACTCGGCACTCGCACTCAGCAGGTACCTGCGCTCACTGGGGTGTTCAGAATCCGGAGGGGCTCCTACAGCCCAAACACTAATCTGCACGGACAACTCACGTGCTTAATATCAATATCTGGATCCGCAAGGACAACTCACGTGCTGCACGGACAACTCACGTGATATAATATCAATATTTGAATCCGCACAGACAACTCACATGTTGCACGGACAACTCACGTGCTATGGTATCAATGTCCTCACAACCAGGCCCTCGGCCTCACTTAGTCATAAACCTCACAATCCACTCGGGCAACTCAGTAAAAACAGGGAACTCATCCCAAAACAACATTTGTGTGCATCAAAACAGAGTAATAAAACTAAGTTATGCAGTAAATAGGTTTAATCATGACTGAGTATAGATTTCCAATCGAAAACAGTGATATGATAGTAATAAAAAGGCCTCTAAGGGTCCAAACAGTACTGGCACAAGGCCTAAACATGGCATTCAGCCCAATTTATAGAAATTTTTTCTAAAACACAAAGATATTATACAGCTTCAACAAAATACGCAACTCTACGGTTGCTACGGGATGCACCAACTCACAATCCCCAATGGTGCATGTCCACACGCCCATCACCTAGCATGTGTGTCACCCCAAAATAGTAAAATGATACGAAATACGGGGTTTCATACCCTCAGGACTAGATTTACAATCGTTACTTACCTCAAACCGGTCGAATCTCTAACAGCGATGCTCTTGCCTCTCGACTCGGCCTCCAAATGCTCCGAATCTATTCAAAATTAGTATATTATCATCAATATATGCTAACGGAATGAATTCCACATGAAAAACTATCAAATTACACCGAATTCTCGAAATTGGTCCAAACCCGGCCCCCGGGCCCATGTCTCGAAATCCGACAAAATTTACAAAACTATAAATCACATTCACTCACGAGTCCATCCATACCACATTTATCAAAATACGACCTCATTTGGCTCCTCAAGTCCCCAAATCAAACTCTCCAATTTCCAAGCCTTAATCTCCTCACTTTCATCCTAATTTCTACTAATTACATGATTAAACAACTGAAAATTACCATAATCCGAGTATTAGGCTCAAGTGACTTACCTCAATGGAAACCCCCTTGATTCCCTCTTCAAAACTCTCCAAAAAGCTCCAAAATCGACTGAAAAATGGTGAAGAATGACCCAAAATTCGCAAAGTCTTCTTTTATATTTTCTGCCCAGGCATTTCGCACCTGCGGACAAATTCTCGCTTCTGCGACACCGCACCTGCGGAGAATCCAACCGCAGGTGCGGAACTCACTTAGGATCCCAGGGTCCGCATCTGCGTACAAATCTCGCACATGCGGATCGCGCACATGCGCACTTGCGCTTCGCTTCTGCAGAAGCTGACCAATTCCACCCTTTTCGCATCTGCGCCCCAGGTCTCGCACCTGTGGGCTCGCAAATGAGACCACTATCTATGCATCCTACCTAGCCCAACACTGCCCGCACCTACGACTTCCATGGCGCACCTGCGGCCTCACACCTACGGCCAAACCCTTGCAGGTGCGATGACACCAGCAACAACCAACTTCAGCAATTTCTCCAACTTCAAACTTGATCCGTTAACCACCCGAAACACACACTAGGCCCTGAGAACCTCAACCAATAATAACAACAAGTCATATAACCATATACGAACTTAGTCGAACCTTCGGAACTCTTAAAGCAACACCAAATTAACCTCGGATTCAAGCCTAAGAACTTCTAAACTTCCGAAATTTGCCAATGACACCGAAACCTACCAAACCACGTCCGAATAACCTCGAATTTTGCACACACGTCACAAATGACACTACGAACCTATTTCAACTTTCGAAATTCCATTTCGACCCCGATATCTAATTTTCCACTGTCGACCAAAATTACCAAATTTTTAATTTCGCCAATTCAAGTCTAATTCTACAACGGACCTCTAAATTACATTCCATACATGCTCCTAAGATCAAAATCACCTAACGGAGCTAATCGAACCATAAAAATCCAAATCCGAGATCGTTTACTCATAAGTCAATATCCGGTTGACATTTTCCAACTTAAACTTCTAAATAGGAGACTAAGTGTCTCAGTCCACTCCGAAACCACTTCGGACCCGGACCAACCAACCCGATACAACACACTAAAATTGAATAACACATAAAGAAGCAAAAATGGGAGAAACGGGGCTATAACTCTCGAAACGACCAGCCGGGTCGTTACATCCTCCCCCACTTAAACATACGTTCGTCCACGAACGTGCCCATCAAATCATCGAATAACCTTACCACGCACATATCCGGGGTGATTCCATGTCACCCTATCCTATAGGTCTGATAACACAGCATAACAAAAATTTCTTCATCCAACCTGGCCCAAGCCTTAAAATCCAAATTTCCATATCCGAAATTTTCTATAAGATCAGAATCTCGTATCTACACACTTTATAAGTCTGAACAAGTTGTATCTAACCATAGCCATAAATCAAGATGAAATCACATGACATCCCACCTAACTCAAACACTCGTAGCAAAAATTATAATCACTGTGGCTGCTCAGAACAACCCAATTCCGGTAATAACCCTATTATCAACAGAGACCCGTTCTAACACCTTCATATACTGTCAATATTAACAAATTTTTACAAATAAATTTATGCTCCGCGCAAAAAATACTGGGTTCAGTTGAACCCGATACCAATGTCTTGCATCTGCCTCTGCGCGCTATATATATATATATATATATATATATATATATATATATATATATATATATATATATATATATATATATAATATCTTTATGCATTTACCTTGAACAAAAGACAGAACAGAATTTTGACACTACCTTAGTGCAGTTCTTTTTTCCTACCCCATAGCCTATAACAAAGAAAAATCTTGATAAGAATAAAGTAGAATAATAAACTACCCAAGAATTTCAGTAAAGGATATCTTATTATCGTAGAACTCAGTAAAATAACATACGGACACAATGCATTTGGAGGAGGTTTACATATAAACACAAGCATTTGGAAGAGGTTCAACTACACGATTGTATGCTTGTATTTCATCATATAAATAGCAACTTGGGATCAACTGTTACATTTTTTTAGAGGAAACCATAGAAGCGGAAGAGAGAAAGGTGTTATTAAGATAATTTAGTTTGAGCAATTTCAAATTATTAATACACTTGAAGTTTCAAATTATTTGACAGTTACTTTTTAAGAACCAAAAAATTGCTCGTTTATTAATTGAATAATTATTTCAAAATGAGGAGAAAGCCTAACAAATGCCAAAAAATGAGAAAAAAGATAAATAGCAATTCTTGTTTAGGAGAGGTGCCAAGTCAAAATTCTTTTTCCCTCTTATATATATATATATATATATATATATATATATATATATATATAGAGAGAGAGAGAGAGAGAGAGATAGATTCGAAAATTTGGATGAATAAATTCCTATTATAATTAATTAGAGTTTATTCCACTAAAAATTACAATTGAACTCCTCAATATGACTTTTTAAAATTCACTAACACTTATTTTGATTCCCCATGTTAAGATGACAAATACCAATTAATTGAATAAATCACTGACTATTTAATTTAATCACTAATTAAATCCTTTATAATCCCGCTTAAATTATTTCATGTGACGGATACAAAATTCACCGACCGGATTTTCACATGAAAACTTATAAGCTTTCATAGAGGGGTATCATCAAACTCAAAACCGAGTCATGAATTCTATCAACCAATTATTATTTCACAAACACGATCCGTTATTGTCCAATCTATTAGACATACACTAACTTTGCATAGAGTTATACCTTTTGATAAATCAAAATAATGAACAAATCACATTGATCATAATAATTATATGTAGATTAGGAGTATAAACTCATTTAATGAATTAGAGAAAATATTTTATATAATGTATTCACTACAAAATAACTTTTCTCTACTTGGTTTGTTCAATATACACTAAGTATACTAGCACAAGAAGTCGGAATAAAACCACTTCCATAATTAAGACAAATTATACTTAAACTCGTGCTACAGTAATCAAGATATTTTGCCCGATAATATCTTCGATTGTGAACATAGTTTATTAAATATGAGAACCGACAATTTAATCTTCTGCGCATGAGCTAAGACTCCATACACTAAATTGTCTACTACATAAATAAAGGATACAAATGTAACAAATGATCTATTTATAATAGTACTTTATTGAATTGAATAAATCAAATAAATAATTGTTGCATGATGCGTGGCTAGAATTCATGGTTTAACATGTTATATGCCTTACATTTTATGTGCGTTAATGATAAAAATACACTTTGTATGTGCATAATGGAGTTTATTTCATGTGTAGGTGCATTGGAGATGGAAACCGAGCTAAATGGATGCAAATACATCAAAAATACGCTTAAGAGTCGAAAAGGAAACACCCGGGCGTTAGCCGGGCGTTTGGCCCCTAAAGCCAGGCTGTCCCTGGCGTTAGTGGGGCGTTTGGCCCCTAAAGCCAGGCTGACCCTGGCGTTAGGGCCTAGGGGGCGTTTGGGCCCTAACGACAGGCCTGCCCTGGCTTTAAGGGGGCGTTTGATCCCAAACGCCTGGGTCCCGAAGTCCAGTCAATTCCAAGTTTTGAAGAGTTTAAGTGTTTCCCGGTTGGAATAGAAGTCTCCTACATATTTAGGGTTGTCCTAAACATATAAATAGACCCCAAAACACAACTTGAAAGGGGATTCGAAAGAGAGGAAGCCATTGAAGTGAAGAAAAACCTATNTTGGGGATAAACTTATTGTGATATTAATATAGTTTTGATTGGTTGATTAATCTCTATTTGTTCAACTACGTTCTTGTTGTAGTTGATTGAAGGGCCCTCAATTAGATGTTCCTATTTATTATGTATCTACTTGAGAGAGAGAGAGTGTATTTAGGTAGTTTTTTGAACAACATCACTCCCGAAGTATAGACGAAAGTCATAACCGAGGGTTTAGAGATTGGATTAGAGATAACGATACCTCGGGT
>MDKI01046216.1:0-82078 GCA_005239505.1 Nicotiana paniculata | reverse complement strand
ATACACAAATAAAATCCTATAATCTATGGCCCTCACGTAAATATAAAAATTGGTATGGAAAATACCTTAAACTCTCGTAGCTTTCTCTAGGTACGTTAATTAAATAATTGTCATAACTACGGGTACGGTTCCCGTGACGTGGTTGTGACGCTTAACTATTAAAATCTGAGGGTACATTTATGTGACCCAGCCACAAATTAAGTTTAATAAAATAAACACGTTGTGGATTGTGGGTACGGTTCCTGTGACACAATTCACAATGTGTAACCAAATAATTAGTTGTATAAAAATCGGATTATCAAACGCGATTTAAAAGGAATAAAATGCACGCAGGTTTCAAACAAGGTTTTAAAATCAGATAAAATAAGCCAATAATAATAGTTGAGCGACCGTGCTAAAACAATGGAACTCGGGAATGCCTAACATCTTCTCTCGGGTTAACATAATTCCTTACCCGAATTTTTGTGTTCGCAGAGTGTAAAACAGAGTCAATTTTTCCTCGACTCGGGATTTAAACCGGTGACTTGGGACACCATAAACTATCCCAAGTGGCGACTCTGAATTTTAAATAAAATAATCTCGTTTCGATTGTCACTTAAATTGAAAAAATTCCCTTATACCCTTCCAGGGGTAATAAAAGGAGGTGTGACAACAGGTTCACTTCTTGTTGTGTCTCCTCCACACTTTCATCAATGTCAATTCTCACCTCTTCATCAGCTTGAACCTCATTTATTGGCATGTCATCTTCTTGAACCAACACATCATCATCCACAACTCTTCTTTGGTTTGAGGCACTTGCCTCCCCACCTTTTCCACTCCATGTGGTTACGGCCATGGCATGTCCCGTATTGTTTGCACCCTTAGGGTTCACCATCGTATCACTAGGTAGTTCCCCCTTAGGAAGAGTCTTTAAAGCTTGTGAGATTTGTCCATGTTGAACCTCCAAATTGCGGATAGAATTGTTATGGGATGAGCATCGGAGTCGACATTATTCTCCATCATTTGCTTGAACATATTTTCAATCTGTCCCATTTCATTATTGAATAACTAGAACCTTGTGACGGATATGGAGGCGGGTTGCTTGGTTGTTGATACATCGGGGGTCTTTGAAATCCCGACCCTCGAATCCCTATGTTATTATTGTTCCAACCCCCTTGGTTGTTTCCACCTCAATTGCTTTGATTGTTTCCTCTCCAATTGCTTTGATTATTGCCTCCAATTGCCTTGGTTACCTTGATTACTCCAATTGCCTTGATTATTGTTATTTCCCCAATTACCTTGATTGTTATTACCACCACTCCAATTGTCTTGGTGGCCTTGGTTGTTTCAATTTCCTTGATTTTCTTGTGATCTCCATTGTTGTTGATTTTTTCCTTGAGAATTATTTCTTTGACCTTGATAATTGTTGACATATTGCACTTCTTCTTCTTACTCGTTGCATGAATCACCTTGGCCATACCCACTATCATCTTGCACAAATTATTTCGGACAGTTTTGCCCTTGTTGACCTCTTTGCCATATCTTGTTCATCATCATATTCACCCTTTCCATCGTCCCTTGAACTTGTTGAAGCTATGCTTTGGCTAATTGGTTCATTGTGGTTGTCAACTCGGCAATAGCTTGCCCATGATCATGTAGCTCCTTGTGTAGGTGAATGACATTTGGGTCATCTTGAGGAACATTGGCCTTACTTTTCCACGCCGACGATGTATTCGCCATCTCATCCAAAATTTCACAGGCTTTGTCATAAGGCGTGTTCATGAAGCTCCCGCCGGCGAGTTGGTTTACCACACATTGATTTGTTGTATTGATCCCCCTGTAGAAAGTTTGTTGAATCATGTCCTCGGTTATATCATTATTCGGTCACTTTTTAACCATGGTACGATATATTTCCCAAATATCGTGCAATGGCTCATTGGGCTCTTGGTTGAACACTAGAATTTCATCCCGTATTGTAGCCATGTGCCCCGAAGAGAAGAATTTGGAAATGAATTTTTCGGCCAACTCATCCCAAGTATGGATGGAATGATTGGGCAATCTCTCTAACTAGTCTGATGCCTTCCCCCGTAGAAAAAGGGAAATAGCCTCAAACGAAGTGCATCCTTGGATACATTTTGCTTTCTCCCGAACAAGTATCGACGAACCCCTTGAGATTCTTGTAAGCATTTTGGCTTGGAGCACCAGTGAATAAACCCCATTGCTTAAGTATTATAAGCATCATGTTGGTGATTTAGAAATTTCCATCCCTAATACGGGGCAGGACTATAACACTAGCATAACCCTCGTTCGGCAACACCCGGTGCACTGCCGCTCTTGGTGGAGATGGGGGAGGGACAGGAATATTATCATGAGGAGATAGACCTTGCCTATTTTCTTGAGGTTCGGGATGAACCTCATCTCCTTGATCATCGTCCAATTCTTCACCCAATGGAAAATTCTCGATGGGCTCATTGTTGAGAGCCATTCTCGTACCTATAAACAATTCAAAAACAAAATTAGTGACTCGAAGGAAAGAAAGAAAACTCACACATAAACCTAGATATATAGCTAAATCCTTTTAACTCTCCAGCAGTGGCGCCAAAAATTGATCTCGCCCAAACTCACACCACAAATATAGGTAGTTAGGAGGTCGAAGCAATAATAAAAACCCAACGCAAGTCGGGGTCGAATCCTCAGGGAGTTAGAATTCGGATTAGGTATATACTTAGTGTAAATGTATGATATGCCCTAAATTACACTTCCATATTCTTGATTGTTGTTTTTACTTCTATTTTAAGCTATTGATTGCAATTATAAAACTAGGAAACAATATTTTTAGTTTTGATTGTTTTTCAAATGATAAAAGATCTAGGGTTGCGACTTCCGCCTAGTTGGTTACCTAATGGATTTGGAGCTTTAGGGAATGTTTGGTTGATTGGGATGTAATATAGCAATCACACTCAATTACTCACTCTATACCTCTCGGTAGTTTGAGCGATTTTGCCAAATTTAGCTTTCTCAAGTCCAAATGGGTATTTCATGAAGCAAGTGATAAATGCTCTAGCCGGGTCTTACTATCTCTAGGTTCTACTCTTTAATTGGGGCTATCAATTTCTTGAGTTTACCCCAATTCCTAGTTAGCCAAGTTTTCCTAGATTTAGTCTCTCTTTCTCAAGTAAGGAGTAAGTCAAATAGGCATGAATCAATGTTTGCAACCATTAATTCTATAATTTAAGCAAGAACGAGGCTAAATAACATATACCCAATCATAAGTAAGTCCTAAATCAATAACCCATTAAGTACTCATATTAGGGTTGGGTCACAACCCTAGCTAAGGGTTTAACTACTCATAGAAAATGAAGAAATAAAAGAAGAAATTAAGATAGAATGCATAATAATTGATTATGGAAAGAAAATCTAATGTTTGGAAGCTAATCTAGTACAAAATTACTTAGTACAATAAAGAAAACGGCTCAGGTGCTCTACACTGATACAACTTAGCCTAAAAATGATAAAAAGTTCTATTTATACTAAGCTGAAAATATCTGAGTGTGGTCGCACACTTGAAATTGGGCTGAGACTGGACCTTCTTCTGCGGACCGCACATTTGTGAGTGCGGCCACACTTTGGCTC
This sequence comes from Nicotiana paniculata, assembly GCA_005239505.1. NCBI lineage: Eukaryota > Viridiplantae > Streptophyta > Magnoliopsida > Solanales > Solanaceae > Nicotiana > Nicotiana paniculata. The sequence continues at coordinate 78,466 of MDKI01046216.1, read as the reverse complement.
CTGCTGCCGCATAACAATTGTGCGGTCCGCGTACCTTCAGCTTGCCTTAAATCAACTTCTCTGAATCTCCTCCTCTGCGGCCGCACAATAATTGTGCGGTCCGCATACTCTGAAGGAAATCCAACAGTGAAACTTCCTTGTTTGTGCCTGCACACAATATAGTTCGGTCCGCATTTTAGGCCTTTCTGCCTTGTTTTGGTCCTTGTCGAATTTTGACTACTTTATGAGTTGATTTTGACTTCTTTGGCTCGTTTCCCAATATTCCTGCAAGGAATCACATTTCATTAGTTCTCGGGAATACCTTTAAGCATTTTTTAGCTAAAACGCAAGTAAAAGAGAGCAAATAAACGGTCAAAATCCCTACTTATCATAGGTAGAGAAGCAACTGCGGCAACCACAATGCTAGTTGTTGGTTGCTCATCAACTGAGGACGGAGGAGGCCCGGTACCCAACCTCACGGTACTGGGAACAATGACATAGACTCAAAAGAGAGAATTGGCGTCTTTCACTATATTATACTTCCTAGAGTGCCGAGGCGTCGTCCTCGATTGGCGTAATTAACTCAACAAATTGAGCATTTTGTTGAGCTAATGAAGGTCGTCGTATCTATGTATAGAATCCCCCTCATCACTGGCTCCTCCATCATCGTAGATCATCACGATGTCTATGGATGGCTCGGGCGCTGCACTCTGCCTTTTATATTTTTCCCTCGGCCGCGGAGTATTGTCGCCTCTTTTGTTGCTTGCTCTCTAGCAGGGGACTCCGAGAAGAAGCACTTGCACCAGAAGCAGGACCGACTACACCCATTCAGGCAAAGGCCTCATGCAATAACCTCGCCACATCTGAGAGATCAGCCAAAACATCCTCCTAGGGGACGGTAACGGAGCCCTGGGGTAGACCTGGATTCAACAAGAGAGAAAGGTTAATCAATTTTCCTATACGAAAGGTAAAAACAAGATGAGTTCTACCTACCATGATTTTTGGCCTTCCACCCTTATTTAAGGGCCAGTTCATTCCACGTGCGGGTCTCGGGCGTAGTGGCATCCAAAATCTTATGGACACACTGGTCCAAGCCTTTAACCTTAGGCGGTGCCCACCGAGTTGCTTACAGCGTGGGGCAATCTTTAACTAGAAGAAAAGACGGACGGTGAACTTACGAGTACGGTTCCATATTCCGAAAAGGATGGTGTCGTGGCCGTAATGATGTCCTTGGTGGAAACTGCAATGAACCGTTCCATCCACCCATAATCGTTGTCATCATCCATGCTAGTTAGCAAAGCATGGTGGCCACGTTTGCTGAAATTTATCACTCCCCCGCGGAAAATCTTGGGGGAATAATGGTTCATTAGTCGAGCCATGAATAGTTCTTCTCCCGTCTCCTGGCATAGACACCGAATAAAAGCAATTTTCCTTCACACAGAAGGACATACCTGTGCCAGGCATACCTAGATACAGATGCAAAACTCTACGATAACGGAGTCAAGTTCCCCGCTCAAAGAGAATGGGCTCAAAGTGAAGGGATACGTGTAAAAATACGTGAAACCCTTCTTGGTTAAGGTTATCCACTCCGCTAGGTCAGAAGCAATGATATTTCAACCATGAAAACAACAGTATTTCTTCACAGCAGGAATGATGGAAGGGCGGATGGAATGTGAGGGTTCGCAGAAGGATACTTTTCTTCATAGTCCTTAGCTGTGATGAGTTTTCTTGGAATAATGATGCTCACTACTTTTGTTCTTTGAGGAATGGATTTCTGGAAGAGGAGGCTATTGTTATCAGAAGGGAGAAAAGGTTTTTTCTGAAGAAGAAGATTAAAAAGAGCGGAAGACAAGGATGAGTTGAGTAAAGAGAGTTTGAGATAGTTTGAAAAGTTATAAAGTATAAATGGAGAAGGTTGATGTGTATAAGTAAAGGAATAGGCGGCTAAAATCGTGTCCATGATTACCTCGAGAACTGGAGAAAATGTTGTTGAATCAGGGGATGAAGCGTGTTCGGAGCATTAAATGCGGAGAGACGTGCGTCTAATAAACCGTCAGAAACTTTTCAAAGGGGGTCTGAAAATTTCCCGCCAAGAAAGGTATCTTTACCAACTTCTCGGTGACACAAGGATATGCCACCGGAAAGTAGGGGGACTATTTGTATATGGTAAAATATGTTCATATTAAATGCTCGCATGATAAAGTGACACGTGGAGCCGAAGACAGAAGACGATCAGGTCCGAAGGCAATGATCTTGTTTGTTATCGAATAGAATGATACCCATAAAGGTGAAATAAATGCATGCCAACCGGTAGCATTTGATGAAGAATATGCTATAACATTAAGTATATGGTCTGTTATAGAGAATGTGTCATTCACTGCCTATCGTTACACGTTCTTCATTAGTCCTCGTAATTGTCTTTTAAGAAGGGCTTGAACCTAAGACCTTGTTCCCTAAGTGCAACTATAAATAGTGAACTCTACAACCATTGTAAAAGGACACGAATTTTCTGAAAAACATATATTATACTGTGTTAAAAGCTCAATACTATTTTATCTTCTTGCTTACCAACATATCCCATAACATCTTTCTATTTTCTTGTTTAATTTATTTATCATTTTAGGATCAAATCGATCCACTTGTCTATAAATCACGTATAAATTCAATTGCACCGTTTTACGGTTTACGGGTAAACATCCCTAAGCATAGTATAAATCCCTTTTCAGATTTTCGTCTAAATAGAAAGATGTTTATTTAGAACTTCTAAATAGCTAATTCATTCATTTTTAATTTCTGCCAATTATAAATTAACTATAGAATTTCTGAAATTATTTTTCCAAATTCTAGTAATTATAATCTAATTATGTTTGTGATTTGATATAATTTATCGAAATGGACTGATTAAACTTATATGCACTGAAAGTGTAAGATATTTTTGCTCTATTAGTATATTTGATACAAGTTATAGCAGGTAACTTAGGCATTTTATTTTTTTATAAATTAGGATTACTATATATAGGATACTTGTTGTCGTACATCATCTCAATCTTATGATGTTAAAAAATCATACTAGTATATAGAAATTAAATTCTATTGAACTAGCTAGATAGGGGGTCTCGATCATAAGCTGCTATCCCATACATAAGTTCATCAACAACAATCACCAAGTTTTTATGAAATATCCACGAATAGAGTACAAACACGATAAACCCTTCGGGTTGCCCAGTTGATTTGGAGGGTAGTCATTTATGTAGATGATTTAGGATCGAATCCCCTTTAATGCCTTCTGGGTTGAGCCTGTCGCACAAAGCTTGCTTAATGCGATTTACATGTCGCTAGACCAATTAAACTTCCTTTTTAAGGTTGCAGTTATAACCCAAGATGGAGAGAACCAATTAGGCTAAACTACGTAAAAAGCATGAGAAAGTATATAGTAGTATATTGTGTTCAGATATGGACTTTTGGTTCACTAATTGGAATCTGTAGTTAAAAACGAATAGCAGAAAACTGATGATTATTTAGGCAAAAAAGAGAGCCTTGAACCAGTAACCACTTTACCAGAAAGATTTAGGTCATTTTCTTGTTATATACGCACCAAAGCTCTTGGGATACTTCCAATTGGAGCAACTTAAAAGTTTAAATTTTCCATTTGCTTGACAGTATTAGAAAAGTATTAATAGTTGCTTTAATTTCATTGGCTCATTCACTTTTTCTTTTTATTAATACAAAATATATTATTTTTACTCTTCAGTGATTTTTGATGGGTCCGTGGGATCTGTGTATGTATGCACTGGATATTGCCTCGTGTGATAGCAACTTTTCCAAAGAAAGAAATTAAAATTGGGCCACTCCAAAAGGCAAATCTGCACGTTCTAAAAGTTGTGACTTAAAGTTTGTAGCTTTACATATATAGTCTGTTACCTTTTTTTTTTTTTTGGTCTGCAAAGAAACTAACTAGGAATCTCTACGTTGTTCTTGTTCTATATGCGCATCTTTGAGCTGTGGAAGCACTTATAAATGAACCCAACTAATGCCCCTAGGCCCTATATAGTTTACATTAGGCAAAATACCTTGATTGTCACTTAAACTATGGATCAAATCCCTCTTATACACTTTCTGATGGCGAAAATTATCTTACACACTCAACCTTTCAACACTCGCATGTTATACACAGAAAAAGGGCGAGTGAACTCCAAAAAATTAAAAAATTAAAAAGCTTAAAACTTTAACTCGGTTTCGAAGTCATAAGAACTCAACCATAAAAGTTCAAAATTTCTCCTGAAATCACTGTGTTCAAGTCGTTTTAAGCTCAAGGGTTAGTTCATAATCAATTCCAAACAGCAAACAATCCACATAAATTTTAGATTTCAGCTTCACATCAACCTAGAACTCAGTAGCTATTTTTGCACTTTGCTCGCCATTAAAGTCTTTTGAAATAAGCAGTTGCTTTCAAATTTCAACCCACAATTATTATCCATTGATGCAAACTACAGATTCAAGTTCGAAATTGAATTTTATCTGTGACTCGAACAATGGAATCCACCTCAGGTCTATTACAATAAAACCAATATTTTTTTAAATCAACAATTTATTTTTAAAAAAAGTGGTGTTGTGAGATCGAAAATTGAATTGTAATCACTTTTGGGGATGAGATTTGGGTGGAGTAATGTTCAAATCACAATTGCCGGCAAAGCTTCGAACGTTGAAAGCGGAATTACATTTGAATATGAAATTTCATGTTCAAATTCAAGTGGGTATTCAAGATCCTCGGTGAAAACACTTATACGAAGCTAAATTTGATGTTTGGAATGAATTGAAATTGATTAGCGTGGCTTTGAAAAAAAAAGCAACTAAAAGAAAGTTGAATCGGAAAAAAAAGTCCAGAAACCTAAGGAAGGAGACGAGGGTAGATTTGTAAATCTAAGTATTTTTTCGTTAAGGACACATGTCGAAACCCCATTGATGCGTGACATGGACATGTTTTGTGAAACTGGTCAACTACAAAAGTAGTGTGTCATAGACACGCTTTTGAAAGATTGAGTGTGTAAGATAATTTTCGTCCCCAGAAAATGTGTAAGAGGTATTTGGTCTATAGTTTAAGTAGCAATCTATGTCTTTTGCCTTTACATTAAAATGATTTTCATTACTGCCTCTAATAGTCTGTTTGGCTAAGCTACTCAAGAGGCCAAAAATATTTTTTTTTCCAAAGTACTTTTTTTTCCTAACATGAGATATTTGATCAAGCTTTTTTAGGGGAAAAAATGCTTTTGGGAAGAAGCAGAAGCAGTTCTTGGAAAACAGAAAAAAGTAGTTTCTTCCCAAAAGCAGAAACAGAAGTAGAAGCAGTTTTGACTTTTCTTCTTACCAAAAGTACCCTTAACAAAATATAATATATACCAAAAGAATCGTTAAACCTAATACTCAGGATATTAATGTATAATTACTTCTTATTATTTTTAGGGTAGCTTTCTAATATATCGTTACTTTAGGGACGGATGCTTTTATAATTGTTGAATAATTTTTTGTATATATTTAACTTATATTAAAAGAATTAAGTACTTTTTAATTTTATTTCATATTTTACTTAAATAAAATAAAAAAATTTAAATATTGTCTGTAATAACAAAATTTTGAGATTATTTATTTACTTATAATATCAACTATTAATTAAATCTATTCATATCCTTATTCGTAGTTTGGTTCTTAAAAGTACTTTATTAGTCAAACACAAAATGTTTATCTTCAAAAGTTTTTTTTTTAAAAATATTTTTAAAAAAAATACTTCTCAAAATAAGCTGATTTCTCCAACTTGGCCAAATAAGCTATAAGTTAATCTAACGTAAGACTAACTTTAGGACTACACTCTACTAGTGGACTAAACATGCTCTCAATTCTCAAAATGTTGGAAGTGACTGACACTATAAAATGAAAGGACCAGTTTAATTAAAAATAAGAAAAAGTAAAAGAAGAAAAGACTCCAACTTGGAGGGGCCGACGCGGATCTAATTTTATAGGTTCAAGTGAATCTAGTAATTTTTCTTTAAATTTTATATTTATATTAAAAATTAATTAAACATTTATCTATTTTGGCTTTTTATTTAATTATTATTATATATTATTTGAGATGACCATAAAAATTTATAAATCTTGAATCCGTTTCTGCCGGTCCGAAAGAGTATGGGGTTGGGGCAATGAGAATTAACAAAAGGATAGGGAAGAAAATGACTGAGCTGATACCTGTTGGCATCTACGCAGCAGCCAGTTTCTTGAATATCTTTTACAGATCAGCAGCACATGATGCCTTTATATTTTTTAATAGAAAATGCAACTTTATGATTTGTGGGTTACACGCAATGCCATTACACTTTTCCAAACTTTTTTTAACATGTCTCGATACCACACACTGAAGCTTACACTTAAGTTTTTCATATTTTTCTCTTAAAAAAATAAAATAAAATAAAGCCAACATTTAATTTTGGCATTTGAATTACTGTGGTCCTTGTGAAGAGACATACATTCTTTCAACTCTTATATATATATACTTTCTCCATCTAATTTTATTCGTCCATTATTATTAAAATAGATGTTCATTGTTTTTTTTATCCAATTTGAAAAACTAATAGATAATTTTTTATTTTATACTTATTTTACCCTTTTAATTTAGTGCTACTTATTTTGAATTCATTTTCTAACATATAATAAATAGAGGCAATATAGTAAAATTATCATGTTATTTATTGTTTGTTAAGGAGAATGTGAAGTCAATAGACTTTGACGGAGGGATACTTTGTTTAGTAACGCTTCCTTAAGTCTGTCGCAATTCTGCTTAGGTGTCCTTTTATTTTAACAAAGTTTTTTTTTTGAAAAGTGAATTTAAAACTCTTCAAAAAGCAGCCCGAACAACACTTTTGGCGAATGTTAAAAAAAATAAATCAGTTTTTGCAAATTCTTAAACAAACGCCGAGTGGAATGGTGGATGAGGCGGCGAGGGGGCTATGTTAGTGACTTTGGTCATCTCTGTTTCTTGATTTTCGTTTTGTTTTTTGAGTTCTATTTTTTTTCTCCACTTGGTGTTCTATACTATGTTAAGATCTCGATTAATCCGGATTTAGAGCTCTTCTAGAGCTGATAATAGAAACTAGGAGTGTACATAGGTCGGGTTGGTTTGAATTTTTCAATTAACAAACCAAATTAATGGTGTCGGGTTTTTAAATTTATAAACCAAACCAACAAAGTCGGGGTTTTCAATTTCGAGTTTTTTTTAGATTTTTCGGTTTTTCTCCGATAAAGTCTTCATAGCATAAAATATGTAATTTGTGCTCCAAATATTTCTTAAGTCATAGTAAAATACAACTATATAATGTGTTTTTCAAGAAACTAACACAATAATATGAGATGAGTGATAGCAGTATACTAAAATATTCAATAACAAAGATAAAATAGTAAAATTTCATAAAACAAATATTACTAATTAATAAGCCATAATAAAAATTAACATAATCTAAAAATACTATATAGGTCATTCTAAAATAAGTATTAATATTAATTACATAACTAAGCACTAATGAAAAAGACAAACTAAGTTATGCATTTTCATTATAAACTAATGTAAAACTAAAATAATTATCCAACACTATCGTCATTCCTAATATTGAATTGAATTTCTTTTGTTAGCATTACTATTGATTTGAACTTTGTTTGAGTTACTACATTTATATGCTATAAAATTTATTTACCATTCAAGAATGTTAAGTCTGAACTTGAAATAATACGTTAAAAGATAAAATCGTAAAAAGTTTAAGAAATATGTATATATTACATTACAATAAATATTTTTCTGTATAAAATATTTTAAAGAATTATATAAATATACTATCGGTTGATTTGATTTCGGTTTGACTTCTCTTAGTTATTAAAACCAAATCAAACCAATTATGGTCGGTTTTATTTTTCAATTGCAAACCAAATCAAACCAAACCACATCAGATTCTTTTTATCGATTTGATTCAGATTATCGATTTGGTGTGGTTTATCAATTTTCTTTGTACACCCCTAATAGAAACTAACGCGCGTCTAACGATAAAAAATGACAATGTAATGAAACATTGAAGTAGAGGAACTCTTAATTAGATGCTTGTTAAACAATATGAAAGGTCTATTAATATCTATAGACTATGAAACAAATAAGTAATTGACTCTACCTTCTTTTTTTGATTATGGTGTTTATACATCAGCCCAATCAATGACTATTCATGATTTCATAATTGAATCAATTCTATACCGGTTCTTAGAAGAATGTTATGGTAAAACTTCATTTGAAACGATGTGGAAGAAAGCAATGCGACTTGAAGGACAGGATCCGTTGTGGATTTGTACATCCACCATTTTATGTATGAATGAAGGTGTTATTGGCTCGACATCCCACTCATCTAGAAAGGATAGGCAATTGAGAAAGAATAGGGCGATAGCGACAGACACTGGAACTGAAATAGATTAAAAGATTACTTCCGTAGACGAAGCTATAGTAAATCCTATAACTTCCATTTAATTCGATTTAAAAGTTATTTAATTTAATGATGTCTCTACTCAATCTTTATATTAAAGAGATTGTTCATCATTGGCAAAGTAACAATTGCTCTTGTCTAACAAACAAAGGATGTGGTGCAGTGGATGAGACTGCTCTTCCCTTAATCAGAGGTCTCGGGTTCGAGCCCTGGATATTGAAAAATCCTTGGTAGGGAGCGCTTCCCCCCGAATGAGGCCCTATGCGGTGCGAATCTAAATATAGTCGGGCTCCAACGCGGGACCGAACACCGGACACCGAGTGGAAAAAAAAAATTGCTCTTGTCTTGATCAAACCCAACATGTACTAATTCATTCAATGGAGAAATAATTGTATAAAAACCCACAAAAGGACATTTTGCAGACTATATCACCAATTACATCAAAGAGAATTGGAACTTTAATTTTAGGACTTCGCGCGTGGTGCAATAAAATATATATAATGTCAAGTGGAAAATATTTACACAGCTTGTGGTCTCAACATATAGTATCACCAGAGTTAAGACCTCCCTAAACTATATGAGTTCAATGCTAATCATTGTTAATCATGTTAACATTAGCTAGAGTCATGTTATATATGCTCTACATGGAAGGTATGTTTTTTAAACATTAATTAACCACTAATGATGTCTTAATAGACTGGACCACATATATAAATCTCCACTAACTCCCATCAGTAGTACTTATTTACACAGTCATTATCAATCTTGAGTCTTGACAATACCAGTTGTTTATTGAACCAAATTAAATAAGGGTAATTTTGAAAAAATAAATTAAATTTTTTCTTAATTATATAAATAGACAATAGTTTTGAACCAAAATAAAAAAGTAAATCACTTATTGTGAATTGGAGGTAGTAGTTACTCTTGTAAATGAAGACTGATGACTATGATAATTAATTAGGGCCAAATGTGTGTCAATTCCTTCAACTACTAATTAGGGGACGACTTCAAAATCTGGTTCACCATTGTCATCGGAATAATTAATTAAGTAAAAACCCTCATGCAGTTTTCGGTAAATCATATATAGTATATAAAATATTTTTTTTATATACATACATAAAATTTAAAACAATTTTAAATACTTGTTGTGAAAGTTCTTTTTTAAGCTTCTATTGCTTCCAAGTAGCAAATGTTATGTGGTACTTTTCACTCGCTAATGGTTAAACGAGTTTAAGTAATATTTACCATAAGGGTAAATAATGTTAAACATTATAAGCTAGGTTACTAAAAGGATAACTTACATATAAACCTCCTTAAAATGTAAATTTGAAACTAGGACATGTTATTACCTATTATAACATGTAAAGATATTTGATAGTGCAAGAAATATTTTACACTATCACATCATCTAAAACAATAGTTATAGAAAGATTTGAGCGTATAGCTTTTGACTTTCGAGTAAGGGGGAAAGAAACTCCTTTTCTAAAAGGACTTGATGGTGATACAAACCGGATCCTCCATTAAAAACCAACAGAATGCTCCTATTTTATTCACCACTTACACATCCACTAAATTGTTGACATGTCACACACTAAAAGCATTTAACTAAAGTTAAATTGAGTCAATAGTCTCGATTCTCCTACAAGCTGTGACAACCTAATTGGGAAGAACTTGCTTTAGGTATTGAAAGCTTTCTAATTACTTGTAGTGCAAGTTTCTTGTTGGGTAGAATGCCATGTCGAAGGTCCAACAACATGGCATAGAATATGGAGGAATATTATGCGTGGGAAAAAGAGTATTACTTGTCAAAAGTTGATCAAAAGTCATTTACAAACTAATTTTAATCCTCTTTTTTCCCTTCAAGTCACCTCGTGACATTTATCACTGGACCTAACGTCACAATCATCAAGTATTTTGTTTACTATATCCATGCAATTACCACTAACTATATGCAGATTCAATGTTTCAAGTGCAACTATTTCACTTCATGGTTGAGTTTAGGTCCCGTTTCTTTTTTGTGGGACTAAATATAATTTTTGGTACACAACACTTGCGGATATTTTTTTTTAATAATTAAGTCCGCTAAATGTGGAGAGTCCAAAAACCAATCAATTATAGGCGGATTTAGGATTTCTAGCACACACACCATCAATAAGACAATAAATCCGTCCATGCAACCAACCAACAACAATAAGCATGCCTCAGTCCCAAGCAAGAAATGAATAAAATTTCAATTGAAGGCGACCTCTTTCTTATATTTCAGTCATGAGTGATGGTTCATCTCACGAAGACAAAGCATGTGCATATCTTAATGATCCCTAACTCAGTCATGAGTGATGGTTCGTACATCTTACATGCAACATTTGACGATCTCATCTCTACCAATATATACGTCCCACTAGAATAACTGTTAGAATGTCGCATATTAGTTGAGAAGACATATTATAATGATCTTGAACAGTATTTTTACCTCGATCCTCAAGGAATGAATGACAATGTAACAAACAATAGCCTTTAGAAGCAAGAAGTGGAAAAAGCGAAATTTTATTTTTCCAACATAAGAGCCGACCCCCATGTGCTGCAAAGCAAATATATATACATATATAGTCGAAGAAACTGAGTAAGCATAGGGTTGTTATGACTTATGTGTAGTACCTAATTTAGACCAAGCAAGGAATTGCCGACTATGGGCACTTCCTTTTGTTGGTCTTGCTAGTGCCCGCATGGTCATTCTCCTGCTCATGCTTTTTAGTTTGTTAACAACTTACCAAAAAAAAAGTAAAGTAGTGAAAGAGAGGTGCCCATTCGAGTAGGTCAAAAGCGAGAGGCAATAGATGTAATAAACAATTCCACTCACTCTTTCTTCTTTTTTTGGTAGACAATCAATATATCAAATCAGGCCCCCAAAAAAAGTTTAAAAGGCATATGAAAGCCACAAATATTCCATTGATGAAGACGTTTACGAAACTGTTAAGCATTCTTAGTTTTGCATAATGACACTAACTTAGGCCAATTTCAAGGTTGTCATGATATATAATGCCAGAATTGAAATAGTAGTTAATTTAGATAATAACTACAGCATGTTGCGGTTGCTACGTTGATATGGTACCGTCCATGCTTTGATTGCCCAACTTGTGTCCAATTATTGAGTTACCAGTAGGACTGTCTAGGAGTTACTATGAACAAAATGTCAAATCATTTGATCGATCTATTCATAAAGCTTTAGAACTTCTCTTATAATATATAAGTAGGAAACAAGGAATTAACAATGAGAAATTTTCTTGAAATTTTAACTCGCATGCAGGTGTGAAACATGATACGCATTCGCCAAAAACTTTCTTATATATATGGTGTATAAATAGTAATGTTATATTGATATATTATACACACAATAGGCCGATGTCATTTGAAAATAATACAAATTTTAAAAATATCAATTTGGGCAACAAAAAAAAAAAACATTTAAACCAACACAGTCCTGTAGTCACACTAGTTTATAAAACGAATTATCACAATCCTAGACTCACACAAGTATTCTAGTATTTCGTACTAAAAAAACTCAAAGTAGATCAAGAAAAATTGAGAAGATAATGCAAAAGAAATTGAGCAAAAATGTATACTTGTCAATATTTCCTGAAAGATAGTTCTACATCTTGACCTCTAACAACCAAGTTGTCCCGTCAGAAACAAATGTGCGATTTGGAAAAGGTTGATTGTTTTTACTGTTTCGTTGGGCCTGTCTCTAAAATAGAGTTTGTACACTGCCAACTCTTTCTTTAATTTGGCCCATCCTAAGTATCCGCTGCCAACTCATTTCCATTTTAATTTGACTTTTTATGGTTTGTAAGTACCCAATCCTTATCTCCTCACAGAACGCAAAAAGATTCAATTCAAGTAATCTACGCGGGGTAAGAAGTGAGGAGATATTGGGCCTCAAAGTAACTAAGCAATGGGCCACACAAATATGTGACCAATATCATCAAATTTAACAAATAGCACGGGCTAGCCAGTTTTCAGACTGATAATTGAATAATTGCATGCGTTTGCAAAGTCATTGAAAAATTGTCACTACTTTGCTGCAACACGAAAAGTTCCCGCATAATATACTGGAGATTGATGCACCTATATATGAACTTCCAGCATATTATGCTGGAACTCCAGCACAAAGGAAGTTCCAGCATAATATACTGGAGAATGGAGTACCTGTGTATGAACTTTCAGCATATTATGCTGGAACTTCACATGTAAAAAGTTCGAACTCCAGTATATTATGCTGGAATATTTTTCGGATTTTGAACAATGTTTTCGTTCAGATTTATCTTTACATGAAAAGTGGCTAAATTTTGATTACTTTTGAAACTGCGATTTTTTTTTTTTTTGTTGCAATTATCATTTGTATATTTGACTATTTTTTAGCATTTTATAATCGCGCTCAAAATAGTAATATATATATATATATATATATATATATTCAAATTTATACATTTCACGGCTACCGAACATAAATAGTTTTGGCCAAAAGCTAAACGTGATCTTTTGGTTCACATTTTAATCCCAAAAAAGTTGTAAGCGCTGAACAAAAGTGTTGGCCCCAGGTCTAGAAGCCCACTTTAGGTCAAGTACAAAAATAGCCCTCAAAGTGAATAGTTTTAGATTATTATCCCTGCTTGCTCCATAGACAAAACTTCAAGTTTAACAATTATTGCCTCTTACTTGCTCTATAGGTAACACTTTGAATTTTTGACCTTAAAATTCTGTCCATGAGACAAACGGATGTCAAAAGTTAAAGACAACCCAAAAAGTATCATATTTTTGCATTGTAGCTACTAGCTAGCCCGAGATTAGAACTTCAGATAAAAATTGAATTCTTAACATAAATAGTTGGTGGAATTTATTATTCTTTTCCTAATTTGTATACATAGATTATACACGATATATATACTAGTATCTACGAACATGCGTTACACGTTAATAATAACACGTGATCATTTAAATATTTATTTATATGAAGGAACAAAGGAATTAATTAATTAGAAAAGTTTTATGTATAATAATACAACAATCATATAAATGCTGAAAAATATTATTACATTAACATAATACATGAATTAAAAATAAAGGACATCATCAAAACTTATACAAATGATCAATTTTGTCATGTTAGTTAGATAATTATGTATTATAGTATAAAAGTATTTAAAGTGACGGTATCTCTTTGTGGACAATATTTTTTTGTGTATGTTTCCTCATAATGATTTAGTTGCTCTGCCTTAAACAAAACTCTTGTTGTCGATCTTGATATCCCTCTTGAAAGTGCAACATACAGTTGTTCGTGGAAGAAAACATATTGCGGTAAATACAGTTCAATAATTAGGATGTTTGTCCTTGTGCTTTATTTGTTATATTTGAAAAACATAAACATAATAAATATTATTTTTACACAAATTTAAAAGGATATTCCTTAGTTTCATAAGAAGAAGTTGAATCAGGGATAAGAATACACTTAGAAACATATTGGCTAATATCATAATTTTTGCATGTATGATGTTATTGTTAAAACTTCTATATACCATCTGTGTGCTATCACATAAGTTATCCGGCGTATCTAAATTTTTTATCAGTAGTACGAACGTATTTTTTTCTAAATTAGCCTATATACAATAATAATCAATTTTAACTTAGTCTGTTATATATACGGTGACACTAACATTTGTAAGAAATAATAAACTTGACAACAAACATATATGATAGAAGGCCACCTGGTATTAGAGTATTTAAGTATTTTTCTTGGCAGTAATTATTTATATTATTTTTTGCTGAGTCAAAGATTAAAAAATATTTTATTTTTATTATAAAATTTTACAATCAACCTTTTATTTAATTGGTCAACATATTTATTTCTGCTAGCTAAGATATTTTTTTAATTCTATCAGGTTCACGCTTTTGCAGATTTTTATGTTTTCGATGATTTTGAGGAACTGGGTTTTGCGGATTTTGATTGTATTCCTTGCTTTTCTTGTTGAAAAAGATCTCATCGTTGGGGTTTCGTTCAAATCTTTTGAAAAAAGATCTCTTTTCCTAATTTGATATTTCTCCGTACGCTGCCGAAAAATAAATTTGCCGGTGATTTGTCCATATAGCTGGTTGTCGGAACCATTAAAGATTTGTCAAGTTCGAGATTTCCGGCTGAATTTGGACGGATAATCCACCTTTCTTTCAATCTCATTTCTTTCTTAAGGTTTTACTCTGTCAAGTATCAAGTCCAATAAATAAACTCTGAATCGATAATTTAGGATTTGAAATTTGTGTTCAAGTTTCAACTTTAACTTTATTTGAACCGACTAAATTTTGGTTTTTGGTTCATTTGCCCCATTGTAGTACATTATAATTCTCCTCATATCATTCTTTTTCTTTTTGGAATTTGTCATCGAAGGCGCAAGGTGTAGTAATACATTCTTGGACTTTTGGGGGTGTACCGTAAATATAGGTTTCCTAATAGATTTTCATTTCTCATTCTTGCTTTTCTTGTTGAAAAAGATCTCATCGTTGGGGTTTCGTTCAAATCTATCCCTATTCTCTTGGTTCCGTAGGTGTTTGTGTGTTTTGCAGGTATCACTTTTATAGTTGTTTGGCGGCGGTAAGGAGGTGCACGCGCACAAGGACTAAAGCAACAGATATATGCCAGGTTCCGCAGCATCGGGAGTATACCAAGTCGAAAGTTCCAGGTTTTATTCGCGTGAATTGTACCTTCCGCCTCCTGTTACTCTGTCTCCTGTGTTAATTATTTTGTTGCCATAATTTTTCATTTTTAGACCTTCGTAGGTATAAAAACTGTGGTTTGTAATGGTAGAGTAGGGTCATGTCCTCGGGGAGGTCGGGTGGTGGGGAGGGGAGTAGGGTAAGGGTCAAGGGGTGGGACGGGGCCCTAAGGGAGTAAAGGGAACAAGATCGCTTGTAGGTTGAGAATTGGATCGTGGAATATAGGGACGTTAACGGGTAAGTCTATAGAGCTGACGAAGATTCTCCAGAAGAGGAGGGTCAATATAGCATGTGTGCAAGAGACTAGGTGGGTAGGATCGAAGGCAGGTGATGCAGATGGGTATAAATTGTGGTGCTCCGGAGTCGTGAATGGCAAGAGCGAAATGGGAAATTTGGTAGATAGGGAGCTCAGAGAGTCGGTGGTAGAGGTTAGGCGGGTGAATGACATATTGATGGCAATTAAGGTAGTAGTTGGAGGGAGTACCCTGAATGTCATTAGCGCCTACGCGCCGCAAACGGGCTTGGACGAGGAGGTTAAAAGGCGCTTCTGGGAGGCGCTGGATGAGGAGGTGCAGGGTATTCCGCCTATGGAGAAGTTATTCATATGAGGGGATTTAAATGGTCATATTGGGTCGTCCACTGGTGGCTATGGTGAGGTGCACAATGGCTTCGACTTTGGTTATAAGAACGAGGGTGGTACCTCACTGTTGGATTTCGCTAGATCTTTTGAGTTAGTGATCGTGAGCTCATGTTTCCGTAGAGGGAGGAACATTTGGTTACTTTCTGGAGTATGGTGGCTAAGACTCATATTGACTATCTCCTCCTCAGGAGGTGTGATAGGGGGTTGTGCGAGGATTGCAAGGTGATACCGAGTAAACCTCGCGACTCAACATAGGCTCTTGGTGATGGACGTCGGTATCTTTATGAAGAGGAAGAAGAGGTTTGTATGGGGTCAGTCGAGGATCAGGTAGGGAGCTTCGTCTTTGGAGGTGCGGCTGACGACTATGGGTGCCTGGAAGAGTGGTGGGGACGGTAGCTCTATGTGGACGACGACAACAGACTGTATAAGGGAGGCATCAAGAAAAGTGTTGGGAGTTTCGAAAGGTTACTCTGGAGGGCACCGAGGCGACTGGTGGTGGAATGACGTGGTCCAAGGTAAATTGGAGCCAAGAAAATGGATTACATTAAGTTAGTAGAGAGCACCAACGAGGATCGGAGGAGAGCGAACAAAGAAATATATAAGGAGGCTAGGAAGGAGGCAAAATTAAAGGTCACAGAGGCTAAGACTGCTGCATTTGGTCGACTGTATGAGGAACTTGGGGGCAAAGGTGGGGACAAGAATTTATTTCGGATGGCCAAAGCGAGAGAGAAGAAGGCTCGCGACCTGGATCAAGTGAGGTGAATCAAAGACGAGGACGGTCGAGTATTGATGGAAGACGCCCAGATTATGCAAACATGGCAGTCGTACTTTCATAAACTTTTGAATAAAGAGGGGGATGGAAACATCGTGTTAGGGAAATAGGGGTACTCCGAAAGCCACCGCGACTTTAGGTATTGTAGGCGTTTTAAGGTTGAGGAGGTCGTTGGTGCGACGGGTAAGATGAGTCGGGGCAAAGCGACTGGACTAGATGAGATTCCAGGAGATATACGGGTAGAGCAGGCTTGGAGTGGCTGACTGGGTTGTTTAATGTTATCTTCAGGACGAAGAGGATGCCTGATGAGTGGCGGTGGAGTATAATAGTTCCGGTGTACAAGAACAAAGGTGATATCTAGAATTGTAACAACTATAGGGGTATCAAGTTACTAGGTCATACCATAAAAGTTTGGGAGAGGGTGGTGGAAGGGATGATAAGGAGGGCGGTGTCTATATCGGTAAACCGGTTCGGGTTCATGCCTATCCACCTTATTAGGAGGTTGGTGGAACAATACAGTGATAGGAAGAGGGATTTGCATATGTTGTTTATTGACCTAGAGAAGGCGTATGACAAGGTCCCCAGGGACGTCCTTTGGAGATGTCTGGAGGTGAAAGGTGTGTCGGTGGATTACATTAGGGCAATAAAGGATATGTATGATGGAGTTATGACTCGGGTTAGGACTGTGAGAGGTGACTCAGAGACTTTTCTGGTGTTTATGGGGGTTACACCAAGGATCTGCACTCAACCCGTTCTTATTTTCCTTGGCGCTGGATGTACTGACACACCATATCAAAGTAGAGGTGCCATGGTGTATGTTGTTCGCTGATGATATAGTTCTGATTGATGAGACACGATGCGGCGTTAATGGGAGACTGGAGGTATGGAGGCAGGCCCTGGATTCTAAAGGTTTCAAGTTGAGTAGGACTAAGACGGAATATGTGGAATGTAAGTTCACCGACGTGACGAGGGAAGCAGGTGTGGAAGTCAGGCTTGACTCACAGGTCATCCTCAAGAGATAAAGTTTTAAGTACTTAGGGTCAATTATTCAGGGTGATGGGGAGATCGACGGGGATGTTACACGCCGTATTGGAGTGGAGTGGATGAAATGGAGGTTAGTATCTGGAGTCCTGTGTGACAAGAATGTGCCACCGAAACTGTCACGACCCATTTCCGGAGTCGTGATGGCGCCTGTCGTGGAACCAGGCAAGCCACCCATTTTATCTAACTAAATACAATTTCCAATAAAAATATCCTTCTTAACAAGTCTGAAATCAATAATAACAATAATAAATCAAATTTTGGAAACCAGTTTATGATATTCAAAACCCAAATCCTACTAACCCCGGATCCAGTGTCACGCATTCATGAACTGCTAGTACTTAATACAACCAAAAAGAAATGACCAACATAGTCTGAAAATAAATACAACGGCGGAAAAGGAAGAGAAGACGAGATCACTGTCGCCAGCTGTTACCTCGTCAACTCTGATGAAACTGCTGCTACTCACTGACCAGAGCTGAATCCCGTTGTACCTGGATCTAAAGGTGCAGGGGGTAACGTGAGTACACCAACTCAGTAGTAACGAACACGAGCTGAGAGGTAGTGACGGACTAAACCTCCGATAATTCGAACAACAGTATACAACTTGGACATGACAGTAATATATCAGGAAATAAACACGATGCATCAATATATGTCTGTAACTCTGCATACTAGCATGAATTCATATAGAATCAGGAATGATGTATACTCAGTAACAAACTCTCATAAGGTGGTCCACTCAGTACTAGACTACGGCCTTCCGGCCCAGGGAAGACCATCCTGGATATAACATAAACATAAGTGACACGGTCACCAAGTACTGAGGAATAAGGCCGATCTAGCCCCACGGAGAAGATCCATCTCCGGAACATAATAACCACGGAGAAAATTCATCTCCGGAACGTAATAACCACAGAGAAGATCCATCTCCGTAACATAATACTCGGACAAGATCCATGTCCAGGGAAATCTATCCCTCAATATTTGTGCGCTCACTGGGGGTGTAGAGACTCCGGAAGGGCTCCCTTCAGCCCAAGCGCTATATCAAGCCAACGAAGGCATGATTCCAGGATCACTGCACTGTGCAGTCCGACCTCATAACTGTCTCAAAACTAGGCTCCAAACCTCACTCAGACAGTACCTTCCAGTCTCACTCACAATGCTCTAACATATAAAAATCAGTCCAAACCAATGATAATATAGAATAAACTAGCAACTTACGAGACTGAGGCATGAAACATATACTATAACAGGACTGAGTACCTGAAAACAATAATCATACATAGAGACAGCAATAATCGACCGTTTCGCTCTGAACATATCGACGTGAAGCCTTAACATTTATACTTAGCATGATTTCTATTTCGTTCAAGGTAATTACCACCTTCACAGTACAATTATCAACCTGAGATAACCATTAGGCAGTGCCATGGGATGAGCCAGGCTACAAATATTCGGTAAACGCCCGCATGTCCGTCACTTGGCAAGTGCGTCACCTTAGTTAACATCAAATATCAAATAGTTTGGGGTTTCAAACAAACCCTCAGTTCCAAGTTTGGAAGCGTTACTTACCTCAAAACCGGCTAATATACTACTCCGCAGTGCCCTTGCCTCTAAATTCGGCCTCAGAGTGCTCCAAATCTACCAACAATCATATGTATATCATTATAATATGCTAAGGAACTAATACCAATCGAAATGTATCAAAAATACTCAAAAATTCCGAAATTGGTCAAACCCGACCCCCGGGCCTGCGTCCCGAAACTCAAAAATTTTTATACAAAACTGTTCTTCATCATGTTGCGAGTCCGTACATATAAAGAACACTATGGAGTATTGGTGGAGGCGGATGAAGAGAGATATTTTTGAGTATGTAGCACGGTGTCTCAACTGCCAGCAGGTCAAGTACGAGCACCAGAGACCAGGTGGATTACTTCAGAGGTTAGATATTCCGGAGTGGAAGTGGGAGCAGATTACCATGGACTTTGTAGTTGGGCTTCCACGAACTTCGAAGGGTTTTGATACTATTTGGGTCATTGTAGATAGATTTACCAAGTCCGCGCACTTCATTCCTGTTAGCACTTTTTATACTTCAGAGCGGTTAGTTGGTATTTACATTAAGGAGATTGTCCGATTGCATGGAGTTCCGATTTCTATTATTTCTGATAGAGCTACTCAGTTCACATCTCAATTTTGGAGGGCCGTACAGAGAGGTATGGGTAGTGAGGTAGAGTTGAGCATTGCATTTAATCCTCAGATCGACGAGCAGTCGGAAAGGACTATTCGGATTTTGGAGGACATGTTACAGGCTTGTGTGATTGATTTTGGTGGTTCATGGGATCAGTTCCTGCCATTAGTGGAGTTTGCATATAATAATAGCTACCAGTCCAGTATTCAGATGGCCCCGTATGAGGCTTTATATGGTAGGAGGTGTAGATCTCCGGTTGGTTGGTTCGAGCCTGGTGAGGCTAAGTTATTGGGCACAGATTTGATTCAGGATGCGTTGGAGAAAATGAAGTTGATTCAGGAGCGACTTCGCACAACACAGTCTAGACAGAAGAGTTATGCAGACCGGAAGGTTCGGGATGTGTCTTTTATGGAAGGGGATAAGGTACTGCTGAAGGTATCACCCATGAAGGGTGTTATGAGGTTCGGAAAGAGAGGAAAGCTAAGTCCGCGGTTTATTGGTATTTTTGAGGTGCTTCAGTAGGTGGGAGAGGTGGCTTATAGACTTGCCTTGCCACCCAGTCTATCAAGTGTTCATCCGGTATTTCATGTGTCGATGCTCAAAAAATATGTTGGTGACCCGTCTCATGTGTTAGACTTCAGCACAGTTCAGCTCGAGGGTGATATGTCTTATGAGGTGGAGCCAGTGGCTATTTTGGCTCGCGAGGTCAGAAATTTGAGGTCGAAAGAGATAGCTTCAGTGAAGGTGCAGTGGAGAGGTCAGCCAGTGGAGGAAGCTACTTGGGAGACCGAGCGGGAGATGCGGAGCAGATATCCTCACTTGTTTGAGACTCCAGGTATGTTTCTAGACCCGTTCGAGGACGAACGTTTGTTTAAGAGGGGGAGAATGTAACGACCCGGTCCGTCGTTACGTAGAACCTGCACTATAATTGCTGTTATTGACTTGTCATAGGTTGGTTATTCTGTTATTGATTTGTTAGAGTCGATAGGCTTGAAATCGAATGGTTGTAGTGAGAGTTCAGTCCTTTAGCCTTTAAATGGAAAAAGTCAACTAAGAGTTGACTTATTGGTAAACGACCTCGGAATACGGATTTTATGGCTCGGATAGCTTCGTTAGGTGATTTGGGACTTAGGAGTGTGTTCAGAATAATTTTGTGATGTCCGGTGTAGAATTAGGCTTGAATTGGCGAAAGTTAGTTTTTGGCGATTTTTGGTCGGCAGTGGAAAATAGGTTATCGGGGTTGGAATGGAATTCCGACAGTTGGAACATGTTCGTAATATCATTTTGGATGTGTCTGCAAAATCTCAGGTCAATCGGAGTTGTTTTGGATAGTTTCGGCATCATTGGTGGATTTTAGAAATTTCAAAGTTTTTAGGCTTGAATCCGATGTAATTTTGGTGTTTTGATGTTAGTTTTGGTGTTTCGAGAGTGAAACTAAGTTTGAACGATGTTATGGGATATGTTGGTAAGTTTGGAGCTCGGGACCCCAACCAAACTTACCAACATATCCCATAACATCGTTCAAACTTAGTTGCACTCTCGAAACACCAAAACTAATATCAAAACACCAAAATTACATCGGATTCAAGCCTAAGAACTTTGAAATTTCTAATATCCACCAATGATGTCTATCCAAAAGAACTCCGATTGACCTGAAATTTTGCAGACTCATCCAAAATGACATTACGAACCTGTTTCAACTGTCGGAATTCCATTCCGACCCCGATAGCCTATTTTCCACTGTCGACGGGAAATCGCCAAAAACTAACTTTCGCCAATTCAAGTCTAATTCTACACCGGACATCACAAAATTATTCTGAACACACTCCTAAGTCTCAAATCACCTAAGGAAGCTATCCGAGCCATAAAATCCGCATTCCGAGGTTATTTACCAATAAGTCAACTCTTAGTTGACTTTTTCCATTTAAAGTCTAAAGGACTGAACTCTCACTACAACCATTCGATTTCAAGCCTATCGACTCTAACACATCAATAACAGAATAACCAACCTATGACAAGTCAATAACAACAATTATAATGCAGGTTCTATGTAACGACGGACCGGGCCATTATAGAAACTCAAAGGTAAGTTCTATAGAGCGGTGGTTAGACCGACCATGTTGTATGGGGTTGAGTGTTGACCAGTCAAGAATTCACATATCCAGAAGATGAAAGTAGCATAAATGAGGATGTTGAGATGGATGTGTGGGCATACTAGGCTGGATAAGATTAGGAATGAAGATATCCGGTAAACCCAAAGATCAAGGGTAAGACAACTGCCACCGTTGGCCAGTCTGATGAGCTTTCGGTGGTGGTTAAAGATTCAGTTGCTGAGCCTTCTACAACTCCTATGCCTTCTACAACTTCCATTCCTTCCACAACAGTCGGTCCTTCCATCGAGATAGCTAATATGCCACCACCTTCATCTTCTAGACCATCAACATCGGTACCAGTGCCTGCCTCATCCACATATCCACTCACTGCGCTGCGATTCTCCTAGACATTGGCGATCAACAGCTGGATGCAGACAGCTACGTCAAAGCTGTCTGACATATCTAGTGTTATTGCAGCACAATCTTCTACCCCAGTAACACCATAGGTTCCTCCGTCAGTAGAGGAAATATTGAAGAAGATCTTGGACAATCAGAAGACCATCATTGATACATTGGTGGCACATAGGGGAGATATTGAGGAGTTGGGCAAACAACCGAAGAAGATGAGGAAATATCAAGCCTCGAAGAAATCAGCGGATAGATTGAGAAAAGAAGTGACCAAGATTGTATCAGCTGTCGATCTCCCATTTGACTTACTGATGGAGACAGATCCATCAGTACCAACAGATCCAACAACACCTAGAGGCACCGACTGGCCATCCTGACGAGCCATACGTTGCTGCCCATACTGTTGAGGAGGTACTTCAGATGTTCACCAACCACGTTACTCCCCGAGCAGATGATGAGGTCCAATTAGAGAAGCCCGAGGGTGGTGATGATGCCATGCACAATGAGACCACATAGGGATTTTTCTTCACTCTTTACCCTTCCTTATTCATATTTTGTTACGCATTGAGGATAATGCTTATTTTTATTCAGGGAGTGGTCTATTTTGGTTGGTTTGATATGAGATTGGCCTGTAATAACTTTAATACTCTTTTTCTTTTATCTTTATTTTCTCTTTCATTATGATATATTCCTCCCTCTCTTTTGATGTATATATTCTATTCCCCTCAGTTTGTATATTCATTTGTCTTACTTTCAGTAGTTTATTAGCTTCTTTATTTTGTTTTATTAGTAGTCTAGCTTCTTTTTTGTTTTGGTAGCTTCTTCTTTATGTTTAGGTAAGCAATAAGCTTTTGGTTTTCTTAATGCCATGGTTCTTTCCAAATGTGGATTTTGTGTGAACCGAGTGACTCTTCCCAACGATGGATGGCGTGACAACCTTCTTAAGGGATTGGGTCCATTTTTGATGTCTAGGTAAAAACACTAGTATTAATGAACAAAAAGGATCAAGAATGCTTCACTTGGTACCAACACACTTAACTACACACTTATGGTTAAAAATAATTTTTTGGAAGAAGTGGCTCTAGTTTGTGACCTTGTGACTCTTGTGTTGAACTTAGGCAATCATCAAGTGGTTTAGTTGAACCATTAGAGATTTTCAATCTTGAATACGGTTGTTGTGGGCCCACGACTCTATCCTCTTTCACAATTCAGCTGTGTGAGAGGTAAGATGTTTTGTTGCAAGTCCAAGTACCCGTGCGAATGGTCTAGAACTTGCCCCGAATGTGTTTCTAGGAGAAATTCTAAGTCTTGCTTGGCTTGACAAGTGATTGTAGGCTCTCCTTGACCCGTTTTGAAACTTTATATGGTCCACCAATGAGGTTATCCCTAGTCAACGTGTTTGAGCCTAAGGACTTTTTCATTTGACAACCATGTTACAAGCCTTTACCCATTTTATAGTGATCCTCTCTTGGCACCCGAGCTTTCTTTAGCTCTCATGAGAAACAAATAGCGAAAACATAAGATTGGGGGAGATACGAGGAGTTTGAAAGTGGTATCAAGGCAAAAACAGAGAAAAGAAATGAAGAAAAGGAAAGGCAAAGAAAAAGAAAGAAAGAACATAAGAAAAACACAAAAGAAAGTGAATAATGTTGAAAGGCTGAAGGGATTCAAAAGAAAGTAAAAGTGCAAAGCATGGAGAAAATAAAGAAGGAGAAAATGAATATCATGACCAAGAAAGAATGATTTCAAGTCTCTCTAGTTCCCCTAAGAAAAAGAAAATGACTCAAAGAGTCGGCAAAGCATGAGCCACAAAGAGAAAATGGAGTGCTTAAGAAAAGATGAACCCGTTCTATTCCAATATTTTTTACCTTAGTCCAAAAGCCTTCATTACATGCCGAAAAAGCTCTACGTGATTTCAATCCGAGTAAGCTTACATTAGTGGTGATCTACATGAGAGGCAAGCATATGGTACTTAGAGCCGTACTTGTGTCATTTTTTTGAGAGTGATGAGCGAAATTTTCACAAGCCATTGAATTGAGTGCTACACTCTTAAGTGAAATGAGCTAACGGAGAGCATAAGAGGAGGAATTTGGGATCCACAATGACCTACATGAAAGTGCGAACTTCCTTGATGATTAAAGTCAACCCTTGATGCTCAAGTATCACATTAGAGCTATTTGTGCTTTAACATTCAAAACATGGACTTGTTGATAATTCATGAGTGTGTGGATAATTGTTGTTCCCAATTGATGTGTATTTGATTCACCTTAGGCCAGCTGAAATAGCTCTTTTCTTGTGGAGGTGAGAATTACCTTATTTTCTTGAGGACAAGCAAAAGGTTAAGTTTGGAGGAGTTGATAAGTAGGGATTTCGACTACTTATTTTCATCCATTTACTTTTGTTTTAGCTCAAAAATGCTTAAAGGTATTCCCGAAAACTGAAAAATGTGCTTTCTTGCAGGAGTATTGGAAAATGAGCCAACGTGATGAAATTCAACTCAAGAAGGAGTATTTTTGGACAAGGACTAAAACCAAGCAAAAAGTGTCAAAGTGCGGACCGCAGAATTTTGTCTGCGGCTGCAGAATGTGAAACAATTTTGATAGTGCTGCTTTGCAACGTGCGGACCGCACAATAATTGTACGATCGCAGAAGAGGAAGATCAGAGAGTTCCAACTTGAAGTCCATCGAGAAGTGCAGACCATACTATTATTGTGCGGCCGTAAAATTCAAGAGTACGGTCGCACTCATAAATGTGCGGTTCACAGAACCTGAAGAAGTGCGAGCGCAATTCAGAATTGTGCGGCCGCAGAAGTCCCTCCTGTCAGATTTACGGCAAAGTGCGGACCGCACACATAATTATGCGGCTCCAGAACCTCCGAACGAATAATTTTGTCCGAAAATTTCAGATGTGTATAAGTAGTCTTTTCTTGTCAAAATTAGGTTAAGTTTGTACTTCAGAAATTAGAGAGCCGTTTTTATTTACTGCTTTAGGAAATTTTGTGATAGTTTGTCTGTTTTACATTGGATTTTCATCCCTTTATCATCTAATATGAGTTTAATCTTCTTTTCTTCTTTAGTTTCTTCATTTTTATTTATGAGTAGCTAAATTTCTAGCTAGGGTTGTGACCCAACCCTAGTATGGGTACCTAATGGGTATTTGATTTGGAGCTTGTTTAAGGTTGAGTGTGTGATATTTAGCCTAGTTCTTGCTTAATAGTTGCAAACATTAATTCAAGCCTAATTGACTTAGTCTCTACTTGAGACAAGGAGACTAAGTCTAGAAAAACTTGGCTAACAAGAAATTGGGATGAACTCAAGAAATTGATAGTCCCAATTAAAGGCTTGAATCTAGAGATAGTAAAATCCCACTTGAGCATATATCAACGATTTTGTGAATTACCCATCTGGACTTGAGAAAGTCAAATTGGGCAAAACCACTCTATTACCGAGAGGTATCGAGTGGGTAATTGCGTGTTGATTGCTATATTACACCCCGACCTACGAAACCTGCCCTAAAGCCTACAACCCGTTACGCAAGCACCTAGGTGGAAGTCACAGCCATAGATGTTTTATAAACTTGAAAAACAACAACATAAAAAATATCGTTCTCTATCTTTATATTTACAAACAATAGCATAATTTAGAAATAGACCAAAACAACAAAGTATGTGGAAGTGCATTTTAGACACGTTATACGTCTAGTCCGAATATATACCTAATCCCATATAAGCTCCCTGAGGAATCGACCCCCACTCCAAGTTGGGTAATTATAATTGCATCGGCCACTTCACAATCCCAATAAGTGGTGTGAATTTGGGAGACATCATCCTCGAGCATTTTCATAATAGTGGGGTCGGTCCCTGATTCATTCACGTTTGATCTTCCCGGTATTGGTTCGGCCTTGTGAACAACTTACTGTGATGGCTCGGGCTCGACCCTACTCGGTGCGTGGTTCTGATTATGGAGTTGTGTTATTGCAGCTTGCTGAGCCTACAAAAATTTGAATATTATTCGAAGGCTGATTCCG
Organism: Nicotiana paniculata; assembly: GCA_005239505.1. Lineage (NCBI taxonomy): Eukaryota > Viridiplantae > Streptophyta > Magnoliopsida > Solanales > Solanaceae > Nicotiana > Nicotiana paniculata. The sequence continues at coordinate 52,052 of MDKI01046216.1, read as the reverse complement.
CCTTCTTCGCCGCCCTTGCGTTCTGACCGGCTGATCGAACGTTTCTGCGGATGCTATCTTCAGGGTCGTCACCCAGATTTGCATTCAGGGAAATATGGGAACTGACGTCGATGGGGTCTGCAACTGGTACTCCCTCAAGGTCAACCGGAGGCAATTCATTCCCTGGGGAAGCTATGTTGTCGTTTTCGCCATGAAAACCAAGGCCATTGTCGATGTGTGTGGTACTACTTGAGAGTTCGACATGCTGATCCGAAATAAAAAAACGCTTACAAGAATAAGCGTAAAGCAGTGTGTGTTTTAGTACTAGAGAATCATTATTATCCTTAGCCCCACGGTGGAAGCCAAAGTGTTTACCCTTAAAATCGGATAACAATTAAATTTATAAGTGGTTTTAAGGATATGTGATTTCACTTGGCACGAACTCAGAAATATGAAAATTGATATTAGAAATTAACTGTAAAATAAAGCAAACCAATATAATGCTCTTCTTTGACCCTCGAGCTAGGTCGCCCTCGAACCAACTGAGTATGTTATTGAAAAGTATGAACTGAACAACAGAGTAAGAAAGCTTAAGAGAGAAAATGTAGTATATTGCTTCGTTATGCATGAGTGTGATGATTACAAAATGATTAGAACCCCCTTTATACAGTAGAGGAGTTCTCTTATGGTACGATTCTAGTTACAGTAAGAAAATCCCATGATTGGCTGATTAACCGGCTTTGACTTGATACGTGCCAACATTCCCGCCGTGATCCTCACTCGATCTCGGATGTTTCGGCTTACCGTTACTCGACCAGGTAAACCCTATTCGATCTTACTCGACCTCGATTCTACTTGGTCTCGATCTTAGTTGAGCCTCGCCCTGGATCATCCTCGAGTTAAAGGTTCAACAACATTACTCCATATTGAGGCTCGTTACAGTACGAGGCCGAACCGTGGCCTATCATGATCCAACCTCGATTAATCACAAGAATGACAGGCCCGTCCTGACCGTATACAATGTGTTCTCGATAACAATACTTTGCTATAGTATCTAAAAATATTCAAAGTAAGCGAAGCTGTTATAGAGAGTTTGATTGTAATTGTTCTAATGTATTAGCGTGGCTTAAAAAATAATGACTGTCGATTTCCGAACACACGTGAGCTCGAACATCCCTTTTAGTTTATGACCCCGTTTTACCACTGGGCCACCTATTACTTATGTTTCAAGTGGGTTCATTTTGCACAATATAAATATTTCACATAAAATTAACACATACAAGTAACAAAATTTTTTGACTAAGCCGATTGAGTTGAACCCGCTTGCTACAATGTGTGTTCGCCTGATAGTCATCTACAACATGACATAGTTCCAACGAATGCTTGGCGTAGATAATTACTACTAGTAGATTTTCTGTTTCTAATCTATAGCGCAAGGGTGCAAAACTAACGTACGGTAAAAACTTGTCAATCCAGTAGTACTGAAAGGTTTGGAGCATCTTGAGTGCAATGATGATCTTGAACTGGGCACTGGTCATTTGCTCATAATTTTTCTTTGAACCTAACGAGCTTGCACCATGAGATGATGAGAAGACTTGTACCAAATTATATATCCAGATCAGGCTGATCATGAGCATGGCCTTCTTCCACATCAAATCTGCAACAATATTGATATTACGACTCAACTACTGTTGTACTGTGAGTGACTGGTTTTAAATTTAGGGATGGCAATGGGCCATGCCGAGCGGGTTCTGCCTCACCCCGCAAAAACTTCAACCTGCCCAGCCCAGCATAGCATTTTGACCCGCATTTATCTGCCCCACATCTACACCCGCGTCTACCCGCCCCGCTAAATTTCCCTTTAATTTTTTTCCCAATTTGTCTTCTTTTTTTTCCCAATTATTATATTTATATATGTCATTACTAATGCCCTTTTCAGTTATATATATCTAAGCCTTCCTCTTAAGTAGCAAAGCCACATGGTCACAAGGATGATCAGTTGACCATTCTTCGTCAAAAAATTGCACTGTATATATAGGTAAAATATTACGTTTTAAAGGTATATAACACATCTTGACAACCCTTTGTCAGGAGTTTTTTTTCACTTCTTTTAAATTTAAATACCCTTATTAAAAATTTCTAGCTTCACCATTGTTCCTCTTTCACACCTATTTATCAAAATTGTATTTGATGTTTATAAACTTCCAGTACAATAGTTGCAGAGTCTTTATATCGTGATATTAGAAATAGATTGTGTTATCATATGCATACATTTCATATATCTAATAATTTTGGGCTTCTATATGCTGATCTTTGAGAGGACTGAGGAGTAATCGATAAGCTTTAAGGCCTTATTTGCAGAACCAGTCAAGTGATTTATAGCATGTTTGACCAAGATGGAAAAATCAATTTATTTTGAAAAATATTTTTTTAAAAGTGTTTTTCAAAAAAGTATTTTTGGAGAAAGGTTGTGTTTGGCTAATCAATTTGAAAAATACTTTTGAACAATAATTTGTGTTTGACCAAGCTTTTCAAAAAGTGCTTTTATTTGTCAAATTACAAATAAGGACATGAATATATTTGCTTAATAATTAATATTATATAAGTAGATAAATAATTACAAATTTTTATTATTAAAGATAATAATTAAGTTTTTTATTTTATTTAAGTAAAATATAAAAATAAAGTTGAAAAGTACTTTATTCTTTTAAGATAATTTAAATATATTAAAAAATCATCCAATAAATATGAAAGTTCATCCCAATAGTCATTTTATATTACTTAATAGTTTAAACTAAGTAAAGTTATTTTGATATATATATAATTTTTGCAAATGATATTTTTGGTAGGAAGAAAAGACAAAACTATTTCTGCTTCTGCTTCTGCTTCTACTTCAGGAGAGAAGCTAATTTTTTCTGCTTCTTCAAAACTGCTTATGCTTCTAGGCAAAAACACTTTTTTTTTTCTAAAAAAAACTTGGCCAAATACCTCAAATTGAAAAAAAAAATACTTTTTTGAAAAAAAAAAATACTTTTGACATGACGAGAAGCTTGACCAAACATGCTATTACTTGTGAAGGTTGAATGCGCTAATCAGATATATGCAGAATTATATTGGCTTCTTTCTTAGTTTGAGATGATGTTAAAAAATTGCTCCTCCCACGTTGGTGATTGACTATTCAAATGCAGTCTCTACTAACTTTGAGACGTCCCCAAGAATTATATTTTTCTCTAAAATATTAGGCATAGTTGGCACAACAGAATGGGAAGTGGATGTCGGGGTTTTAAGCTTAGTTTAACTTAATATTAAGTTTGGTATAGCTTAAAAAGGGTGAATAGAAAATGGAGGGAAAATAAAATATTTGAGTTTTCCTCCTTGATAAAAGGACATTGTCCCATATTGGAGGAAGAAAAGACTTTTGATGAGTATATATACAATTACTCTTCTTCTAGCTCTTAAAGAGTTAAGAAGAAGGCAATCCTCGCGCGTCGTCGTTGCTCGCTCGGTTTCGGAATTCCGGATTCCGGATTCCGGATTCCGGATTCCGGATTCGGTCAAATATTGATTGATTAATTGTTTTGGACAAAATTTCTTTCAATTATTTAATTAATTAATTTTAAAAATTCAATTCGGAATAACCCGCGACCCGGTCCGGTCTGTTTTCTTTTCCGGATCATTTTAAATCTATTTTCTATTTTCTCGCAATATTCCCACCTGTTCCAGCAGCTATGGCTGTTCTGAATGGTTCCAATCCTTTTCAGAAATAATGCCAAATGATCTATAAATATGCCTTGAATCCCAAAATTTTTACTTACTAAATTTTCTGAGATCTTTTTCTTCTTATGCACAACATTTTCCAGTGTGTTTTACGACCATTGAGTGGTTCGAAGTTCACCGGAGTTTTTGGTACCAATACACTGGTGAGTTAAATCTTTCTATCCTGGGAGGATAATATTCCAATACATCGGGTACCTGAGGGGAATAATTTCCTTAAGGACACATTGTGCATTCAGTAGGCTCGATTTATTCTTATACTGTTTTTCCATAATTTATTTCGTTAAAATGGTTCTACTAACTTTCTGTTTCTGTTTCTGTTTCAGAAAGTTTAATGGTTTTATTGTTTATTACAGAAATACATATTGGATAACAATCTTAAGAAAATTAATTTTATTATATTCTGTATTCTGTTTGTGGAGATTAAAACTTGTGTGGCTTTTTACTCCTTCTGAATTTTACTATTCTGATTGAAGATATAAAAACTTTATCAGAGTATTGAAATTCATTAAGCGATTTGAAGAACACAAACACTTCATCGTTTTCTGTGAAACAGTATATAAAAACTTCGGTTTTTATTTATGTCACGACCCCAAATCCACTAGTCGTGATGACACCTAACTCAACCCGCTAGGTAAGCCAACTAATATCTATCCCATTTCCAATAATATGAACAAGACAATTAAACAAAAGAAATTTACTGAGTCTCATACATTTTCCAAGGACTGGTAGTACAAATCATGAGCTTCTAAGAATAGAGTTTACAAAGCGGAAATGAAATAAATACATAGTCTGTTTGAAAAGTACACAAACAAAACTTTATAATCTAAGGCTACTCCGAACAACAGAGGCATCTGCAATAGGGACGCGAGTACATGTTCAAATCCAACAACCATCGAACACAGCAACATCAACAACCAACATCTGCACGCAATGTGCAGAAGTATAGTATCAGTAAAACCGACCCCATGTACTGGGTAAGTAACAAACTTAATCTTAGGTTGAAAGCGATGACGAGCTATCACAAGGTCGGGTCCAATACCGTTATTCTACAACAGTTCATGACATCATAATACAAGTAGTAAAAAGGGTATCTCAGAAGTAAGATGCTCAACTCGTTCACAGTTCCAGAAAATAGCATGCTTTTCAAATATCTTAGTGAAAACTCAATTCTTTTGCCGAAAATGCCAAAAATACAGGTAAGTTTGAAAACTGTGATTTTTCTCAAATTCCTTTCAACAATAAGTAAGAAGTTTCATTTTCTTTCCATAACAAGTGCAAAAATACCTCTCTATACCCACATATCAATATGTGTAAAAAGCTATGAATGACGAGATACTATATAGCATGAGGAAAAATACATCTCTATGCCTGTATGTCAAGTGTGCATATCAAATGCGATGCAACTCAGTGATAAAACCATGTGCAATGCTCTCAGAGTATCAATTCACTCAGTCCTCCCAGTCACTCAGTCCTCACAGTCACTCAGTCCTCCCAGTCACTCGTCATTCGTCACTCGGCACTTGCACTCAGTAGGTACCTGCACTCACTGGGGGGGGAGGGTGTGTGTGTACAGACTCCAGAGGGGCTCATACAACCCAAGCGCTATATCCAGCCAATCATGGCATAAATCAATGAAACATGATGCGGCGTGCAGCCTGATCCCATAAATAAACATGCTGCGGCGTGCAACCCGAGCCCATAAATATCCTCACAATCAGGCCCTCGGCCTCACTCCGTCATCAATCTCTCCAGTGTCTCTCTCTCGGGATCACAATGTCATGAAACTAACCCGAATATGATGATGTGATACTTCAATAAATAACAGCAGAGACTGAGATATGATATGCATATTAGTGCGTATGCCTGAGTATATAAAACAATGAAAGCATATAACTCCATAACAGAAATGACCTCAGTGGGTCCCAACAGTATCGGCATAAGTCCAAACATGATATCTAGCATGATTGACAACTCAATTACTATATCACATTGTGAAAACACAGATATCAACAAAATTAGGGCCACTATACAGTGTCATGGTGATGTTTTATACTTCAATATCAAACGGGGGGAGGGTGGTGGTGGTGGTGATTTGTGTGGTGTCTAATTTTTTTGCGTGCACAGATTATAGAAGGACCTGGTTCTTCTATGTGTTCCTTATACTACTGTTTCGGAATAATAAATACAGAAATTAAAGAACACAAGGATTTTTACGTGGAAAACACCCTGCTCAAAAGGTGAAAAAACCACGACCTACTATCCAGTAGGATTTTCTCCAAACACTTCACTACAACTCTGAGCCAACAACAAAGTTTACAAACTCTTACAAACCTAGGGATTAACTCTACTCTTATAGAAACACGCCACAAGTTGTTGCGACTACTTCAAGTTAACTCTGACTTGAAAGATACAACACAAGTACCTAGTAAAATTTGCCTCTAAGAAAGCTGAAAGGTACAACTCAAAACGCCAACTACACTTTGAACTAGAAATAAAGAAAGACACATAAAACTCTTTATGGAGCTGGTTCTTCAATCTGGTTCGTGTAGCTTCAGGATCACAGTCTTAAAACTCGTAGGAATTACTCACAAAATGCCTTGCTATTTTGCTCTCAATTCTTGCTTAACTTCAGTATGTGTGCATCCCCTATAAAATAGAACAACACTGATATTTATAGGGTTAGTAAATAAAGATTAACTAGAGTTCTAATGCTTTACTCTTCCTTGTTGGAAGAGTTCAAGTTAACTTCAACTTTTAACTCTTCCCTTATATTGGATAGAGTTCTCTTCAAGTAAGGAGTCATGTTCCTTATCAAATATGCAACTTTTTCGTTCAGGGAATATCAGATATAACCACTTATACTTATCCCTTTCACGTGCAAGCCTTTTGCTTGATTCTGTCCGTCACTTATGTACACTGTCCATGGACCTGGTTCATGCATGTGTTCCTTTGTCAATTAGCAAAATAAAAACCGCTCAGTTCAACAAATTCTCCTTTTTTGATGATGACAAACTTAGTGCTTTTCATATGCATGGAACCTATTTCAACTCAGCTCAACATCAACACAATGTTAGAACACTTTTCATTTAAAGTCACAAATCATCAAGGACCAGGTTCATTAGGTTATAAACATCACAGTCCAAAGTAAAAACACACCTTAATCTTCCCCCTTTTGGCATCATCGAAAAGTTTCATAATTAAGTTAAGTAACCAGATTTTAGCAGATATCACTCATGGCCACTAGGGCTACTTCAAATGCAATCATGGATTCAATTTCTCTTTATCAATCTAAAGATATTAGCCATCTAAGAAATATCAACAAACAATTAGAGCAAATGTAGTGAATTTCATTGGTTGGTAAGATCCTACCATAAAGCATAAGAAGAAATAAAAACATAGAACCATGAGACAAAAATAGAGAAATCCCATTTGGGTCATTGGTTACAACTGGGCTAGGGATGATTTAGGACTGGGAAGGACCAGGTTCTTAGTTCTTCGCTTGAAGCAGTTTCAGCATATCTTAAAGAATGCCACTATTTTCTCCTTTTACTTTGCAAGCTCACACTTAAGATAGTCTCTCTCAGCCTTTACTTCAGCCAACCTAGTCTTCAATCGTTCAATCTCAACATCCTTAACCATTTTCTTCCACTATTCGAGCCTTTTTGCTCTTTTTGGTAGACGTGGTTGTTTTACTCACAATTGAACCCTCTGACACAACCTTTGTTTCTTGAGAAATCTTTCTCTTTTTGGCACTAGGTATGGTTACTTTCACATCTTTATCTTCATCCTCATGTACCGAGTTCATCTCCTCAATCTGGACTACTCTACTTGGATTACTAGGTTTTTTTCTTTCGAAACGACTTTCTTGGCACACTCAGCTAAGGCCTTTTTACATTGGCCTTACTCTGCTTCTTCTTCTTTTGATTGTAACTATCTGACACCTTTTTGCAACAGATTGGGACTCTTGTCTATTTTAGCAAGAGAAGGAACTGGTTCATGTAACCGTTTCCTTAACCTAACCAGCCCATCTGCTGCACTTCTATCACCAGAACCATCATCTATCTCATGTGATTCTATCCTCATACTTTCATTCATAGTCTCCTCATTATCACTAATCTCTTTACTCCATACCACCATTGCACATGTCTCATCATGTAATCCATAACCAATGGGTGAATCAAATCGAGCCACTTGTTCTTCTACCCTTCCCCTCGCATTATCCTCAACACCCTCGCTCTCTTTTTAATTTTACTTTTCATTTTTACCACCAATGTATTCAGTAACAACATTTCCCTATTCAGTACCAGCCTCGCACCCAACCAGAACAAACTCATTTTCAAGATTTTATGAAATTGCAGAACCAAACTCAGAGGTGAGAAACATAGAGGTTACCTGTTCAGTTTCAGAAGAAACTGGTTCTTCCCCCCCCCCCCCCAGTCGCAGACCAGATCATCAGAATTCTATGGTTCTTCTGCCTAACTGGCTTGTAGAATCTCACTCAATTTCTTAGCTTGTTCTCTACTGACCACTGTGTTGCATGCAATCATTTTGATATGCTTTTTCTTGGGGATTTGGGTAGTTAAAAGTGTGGGTGAAGGTTCTTTGGGTGGTGAGGAAGGATTTTCAGAGTTTTTGGGATTCTCATGGGTGTTTACTATTTGATCAATTCAGAAATTTGAGAGAAATAGAGAGAGTTTTGAGGTTTTGGAGATTTTGATCTTTCAAAAAAAAGAAGAAGAGATAATATGGTAAGGTTAGATCAATTTGAAAATGGAAAGTTTGAGTGTGTAACAACAACTTTTTGGTGGTTAGAAGTCTTTTCATCTTGGGAGTTTCCGTTTGAAGATGCGTCAGACTCTTCCCGAAATATTTTGGCAATTATGGTGCATGGGACTTTTGGATAAACTAGTTCATTCGTAGCTAATTGGTTCAAAAGTATTTTGGGATAAAGTGGGACTCTTTTCATTTCATGATCCATATGCAGTTATTTCAAATTATGCGGAGTGTAGAATACATACCTTATAAGCTTGATGAACTAGGTTCTTCACTGAAAGTTCTCTTGTGTAAGACTGATTTTTTTCTAAAAAAATAAGGATAATATCATAAGACATCAATGATACATTTTAGCACATGGCACAAGAGTATACTAATAAAACTATCAGACTGAGCAATATCTAATCTGATTATTTACAAAATTCACAAATTATCTAACAAATCATTGAGTTAGAACTGGTTCCTCTTAGGTGATCTTAATTATCCCTAATTCTAACATGTTCCTTTCAAAGTGATCTCTACTCAAAACTTTTGTAAAGATGTCAACTATTTGCTTATCAATAGCACAAAACCACAATGATCAAACCCTTTTCAAAGTTATCCCTCAGAATATGATGCCTATCATCTATGTGCTTAGTTCATTTGTGATGGACCAGGTTCTTGGTCATACTGATTACACTAGTGTTATCACAAAAGATGGGAATACAACCTACATCAATTCCAAAGTCCATTAATTGTTGTTTGATCCACAATAATTGAGCATAACATGAAGCAGCAACAACATACTCAGCTTCAACAGTAGATAAGGCCACAAAATTTTGCCTTTTGGTGGCCCATGACACAAGACATGAACCAAGAAAGTGTGCCATACTGAGGTGCTTTTTCTGTCGACATAAAAAACCTGCATAATCAACATATCCCACTAAGTTGAAATTACTATCTTTTGGATACCATAGGCAGAGATCAGTGGTGCCTTTTAGGCATCTCAAGATCCTCTTGGCAGCAGTCAAGTGAGACTTCTTTGGATTTGACTAAAATTTAGCAAAAAGGCCTACACTGAAAATAATGTCAGGTCTACTAGCCGTCAGATACAACAAAGACCCAATCATGCCCCTATACATCTTCTGATCAGCAGATGAACCAGGTTCATCCATATCCAATTGTGGATGTTGCTATAGGAGTGTCAATTTCTTTGGATGTTCCTTCCCTGTTTTGTTGTTGAGGAATATGTTCATTGACATGTTCCCTCGAGGTTTGAGGATCAGTTCCTCTCAAGTCAGTTCCCCCTGTCAGGTTGCCCTTGGTGGAAGGACCTCTTCCATCACATGTTCTTCCTCTAGTGCAGCTTCAGTCTGGGCTATGGTTTCATTTGAGTCTCTAGCCATCCCAATTGCTTCATCATCATGTTCCTATCTCTAAGGAAGAATGTTAGTTTCATCAAAAACCACATGAACACTTTTTTCTACACACATAATTCTATTGTTATAATCTTATAAGCTTTACTATGTGAAGAATATCCCAAGAATACTCCCTCATCACTTCTGGGATCAAACTTACCTAGTGATTCTTTTCCATTATTGTGCGTAAAGCACTTGCATCCAAATGTTCTATGGTGAGATATTTGGCTTTCTACCGTTAAGTAATTCATAAGGAGTCTTCTCAACAAGATGTCTAGTCATGCACCTATTTATGATGTATCACGCATTATTTACAACTTATGCCGAGAAGCTATGTGGCAGTTTACTAGAAAGAAGCATAGTCCTAGCCATATCTTAGAGTGTCCTATTCTTTCTTTCAACTACTCCATTTTGTTGTGGAGTTCTAGGAGCAGAAAAATTATGATCTATGCCATGCTCATCATAAAATTCAGCAAATTTAGCATTTTCAAATTCAGTGCCATGATCAGACCTAATTGATGCAAGTTGGTTACCTAGTTGATTCTGAGTTTTTCTAACAAAAGAAGTGAACATGTCAAATGCTTCATCTTTAGATGTCAAAAATAATGTCCAAGTAAACCTAGAATAATCATCAACAAGCACCATCACATATCTTTTACCACATTTGCTTAATGTTCTCATTGGACCACAAAGATCCATATGGACCAGTTCCATCGTTCTGGTGGTACTTACCACTTTCTTGCATTTAAAAGAGGATCTTACCTGCTTCCTCCTTGCACAAGCCTCACAAACTTTGTCTTCCTTGAACTTTATGTTAGGCATTCCTATCACCAAGTCGTTGGACACTAATTTGTTGAGTTGATTCAGACTTGCATGTCCAAGTCTCTTGTGCCAAAGGAGGGGATCATTGTCCAACACACTTAAGCAAATGAGTTCATTTTCTGAAAGTGTGGACAGATCTACAATAGATATATTGTTCACTCTTTTTCCTTGCAAAACAATCTTGTCAGTGGTAAGATTAATCACAGAACATTTGGTAAAGGTGAATGCTACTAAGTTACCTCTATCACATAGTTGTGATACACTGATTAGACAGCATTTTAGGCCATCTATCAAGTAGACATCCTCAATAGAGTGAGAATCAGTCTTACCTACCTTACCGACCCCAATGATCTCACCTTTCTTCCCATTTCTAAAGGAGACATTACCTCCTTTGAGGTCCTCAAGTGAAAGGAACCAGTTCTTGCTTCCTATCATGTGCTTTGAGCAACCACTATTCATGTACCATATTTGGCTGCTCCCCTTCACTTGGACCTGCAAAAGGAAATCAGGGGTTAGTCTTAGGAACCCAAACTAGTTTGGGTCCCTTTCTATAGGCAAAATGACGAGTTAAATTCTTTTTAGCCCAACTTGGTAGCCTATTCTTATATTGAACAAATTCTTTATTCTTTTGGTTTGCCTTTTCTTTTGCATTACATTCACTTTTATAGTGACCTATTTTACCACAGTGAGTAAAAATATTGTTCTCAAGAAATGTAAGGTACTTGTTTTTGGGATCCCATTTAGGTGGCAGATTCCGAAAGCCAAGTCCTCTTCTATTGGTACTATGATGTTCCTGTAGCCATGAAAAAGCACCGGAGGACCTGTTCCATTTACAAGTTCTGTCTAGTTCATGCTTGACCTTGCCTAGATCCTCCTTCAAAATTCTTACCTGCTCATCCTTCTTATACAACTCATCTTTCAGTTTTCCTACATTTTCTTCTAGTGTGAGTTGTGTGCAATCAGCTACCTTCTTACTTGTTCCTAATTTCAGTTTTAGGTTTTCAGATCTAAGTTCTAGGACATTTGATTCAAATGCATGAACCTGGTTCTTTAGTGCAGTATTTTCACTTACAGTCTCACTAACCCTAAGTTCCAGGTTCTTACACTTTGCTTTCAAATCACACATTCCTTAGACAATTGTTCCTTTTCATTGGTTATATCCTCAGATTCATCATTGAAATCTAGAAGTAACTCAGATAGCCTTTCTTTAGACAAAAAATTAATCTTGTCTTTGAGATAAACTACACTTACCTCAGATTCCTCATCAGATTCTCCAATGGCCATAAGTGCTTGTTCATCTCCATCTTCATCATCTGAGCCTTCATCTGAGATTTCTCCCCAAGAAGCAACCATAGCCTTTGTTTATCCTTTGTTCTTCTTGGGTTGAACCTGTTCGTTTTTCCTGTTTCTTCGTTCAACTCTTTCCTTCTTCCATTCAATATCCCATTGAGGGCAGTTTTCGATGTGGTGATCAGTCTTCCCACACTTGTACCAGCCCTCATTGGTATGTTTTTAGGGAACCCTTGGTTTGCTGTAACTTCCACTTCTTGAAGGACCCTTTCCTCTTATTAGGTACTTCTTGAAGTCCTTTGTGATCATAGCCATTTCATCTTCTTCTAGATCAGATCCTTCAGTGATTCTGAGTGCCAAGCTCCTTTCCTTCTTGGGTACATCCATATTCATGGTTTGCCTTTTGTTGTAGTTCTTCTTGTCATGAACCTTTTCCTTCTTTCAGATTTCTCCTTTTTCAACTCAACTTTCCACATAGGACAGTTCTTGATCATGTGGTTCTTTTTACCACATTTGAAGCATCCATCAGTCATCTGCAAGTGATCTCTTCTCCTCTCTTTCCACAAAGAATAATAGTGATCATTGAATAGTGGTGGCCTTGTGGTGGATTGCTCTTTACAGTTTTCAAGAAGTGCGCTCATCTTGATCTTTTCCTAAGGTGTTAGCCTCTTCAAGGATAACCCGCTTTGATACCAATTGATGCTTTATACTTCAATACCACACAAGAGGGGGGGGGGGTGATATGTGTGGTGTCTAATTTGTCGGGTGCACAAATTATAGAAGGACATGGTTCTTCTATGTGTTCCTTATACTATTGTTACGGAATAATAAATACAAAAATTAAAGAACACAAGGATTTTTACGTGGAAAACACCTGGCTTAAAAGGTGAAAAAAACACGACCTACTAACCAGTAGGATTTTCTCCAAACACTTCACTACAACTCTGAGCCAACAACAAAGTTTACAAACTCTTGCAAACCTAAGGATTAACTCTAACCCTTATAGAAACACGCCACAAGCTGTTGCGACTACTTCAAGTTAACTCTAACTTGAAAGATACAACACAAGTACCTAGTACAATTTGCCTCTAAGAAAGCTGAAAGGTACAACTCAAAACGCCTACTACACATTGAACTAGAAATAAAGAAAGACACATAAAACTCTTTATGGAGCTGGTTCTTCAATCTGGTTTGTGTAGCTTCAGAATCACACTCTTAAAACTCGTAGGAATTGCTCACAAAATGCCTTGATATTTTGCTCTCAATTCTTGCTTAACTTCAGTATGTGTGCATCCCCTATAAAAGAGAACAACACTGATATTTATAGAGTTAGTATATAAAGATTAACTAGAGTTCTAATGCTTTACTCTTCCTTGTTGGAAGAGTTCAAGTTAACTTCAACTTCTAACTCTTCCCTTATCTTTTATAGAGTTCTCTTCACGCAAGGAGTCCTGCTCCTTATCAAATATGCAACCTTTTTGTTCAGGGAATATCAGATATAACCACTTATACTTATCCCTTTCATGTGCAAGCCTTTTGCTTGATTCTGTCTGTCAGTTGTGTACACTATCCATGGACCTGGTTCATGCATGTGTTCCTTTGTCAATCATCAAAATCAAAACTGATCAGGTCAACACATGGGAACAACGGAGTCCCAATTCACAGGGTGCACGCCCACACGCCCGTTACCTAGCATGTGTGTCACCTCCATACCAATCTCATAACACGTAATGCGGGATTTCATACCCTGAGGTAAGTTTAGAAGAGTTACTTACCTCGAACGAGCGAATAACAATGTCAATCAGGCCAAGCGATACTCCAAGAATGCCATCCCACACGTTCAAACCTCCGAACGGTTCGAAACTGACCAACAACAATTCAAATACATCAAACATTGCTAAAGGAACCAATCCCGATCGTAAAATATCGTCTTGAATCAAGGCTAGAAATTGATCCAAAATTCCAATGTGGGACCGCACCTCGGAACCCGATAAAACTCATAAAATCTGACAACCCATTCAATTACGAGTCCAACCATACTAGTTTCACTCAAATCCGACTCCAATTCGATGTTCAAAACTCAAAAATTTATATTAATGAAACTTTAGGCCAAGACCCCCAATTTTCATCTCAAAATACTAATTAAATGATGAAAACAATGATATAATCAGGTATATTGACCAAATCTGAGTTAAAATCACTTACCCCGATGAATTTCTTGAAAAACCCACGAAAAATCGTCACAACCGAGCTCCCAAAGTCCAAAATGTTAAATAATACCCTAAGTCTCATTTATATAGTATAACCTCTGAACTCCCAATGTGCGGTCTGCACAATTCCAAGTGCGGCCGCACATCCCAACTTCTACAGTCGCACAAAAATGGTGCGGCCGCATCCTTATTGTGACTGCACTTCCAGGCCTTACTATTTTGGCCATAACTTTCTCTACAGATGTCCAAATGATGACTTCTTTTCCTTTCTAGAAACTAGCCACGAAGGGCTAAAACTTTCGATTTTGAATCATCTCAAATTTACTTGTGGATCAAAAGATATAAGCTTTCGAAAACAGACCAGCGAATCTGCAGGACTCCCTGATGTGCGGCCGGCCGCACATAAAATTGTGCGGTTCGCACTCCTCCTCTGAGGTCCACATTTTTATGTTGTGGTACGCACTCTCGTGTGCTTTCCGCACCTATCCTTCGCCTCAACACTCCAAAATATGCGGTCCGCACTTCCAAAAGTGCCAGAACAATATCAGAGTGCCGAAATGCCCGGACTCGCTCAAAACTCACCCCAAAACACACCCGAGGCCCCTGAGACCTCAACCAAAGGTACCATCAAGTCCTATAACACCATATAAACTTAGTCGAGCCTTCAAATCACATCAAACAACAATAAAAACATGAATTGCATACCAATTCAAGCTTAATGAGCTTGAACCTCAAACGTCTATAATTGATGTCGAAACCCACCAAATCACGTCTGATTAACCTTAAAGTTAGCACACAAGTCACATTTGACATTACGGACCTGCTCCAACTTCCGGAATCAGAATTGACCTCGATATCAAAAAGTCCACTCCTGGTCAAACTTTTCAAAATTTCAATTTTCACCATTTCAAGCCAAATCCTACTACTGACCTCCAAATTGAAATCCGGACGCGCTCCTATGTCCGAAATCACCTAACGGAGCTAATATAACTATTAGAAATCCAATCCGAGGTCAAATACTCAAAGTCAAACTTGGTCAAACCTTTCCAATTTATAGCTTCTAGCTGAGGATCATTCTTCCAAACCTATTCCGAATAAATCCTAAAAACCAAAATCGACGATTCACATAAATCATATTACTTTGTACGGAGCTACTCATGCCCTCAAACAACCGAGCAAAGTGCAGATGCTAAAAACGACCGGTCGGGTCGTTACAATTTATAATACGTACTATTTATTGTTAATTACAGTATTTTTTACTGTTCTGGTTTTTCCATTAATTGAACTCTTCTGTTGCTGACAGTGAGAAATGACTGAGGATCGTCAAGTCGGACTGCTGTTCCACCGGCCGAGAAATTAGGGAAATTTTCTAGAGCCAACTTCAAAAGTATAAGAAGAAGGGACATGCCAACATAGTGGATAAGAATGATGACATTGATGATCTTTTTGCAATGCTTTCGGAATGCAACCTAGTTGGAAATCCGAAGGAGTGGTGGATTAACTCTGGAGCCACTCGACATATTTGTGCTGTCAAAGAAGCATTTGCGACTTACTCTACTGCTGGTCTCGAAGAAGAGCTTTCCATGTGAAATAATGCAACAACCAAGATTGAAGGTTATGAGAAGATATTCCTGAAGATGACTTCCGGCAAGGTGTTAATGCTCAACAACCTTCTTCATGTTCCTACTATTAGGAAGAATTTAGTTTCTACTTCTTTACTTGTGAAGAATGGATTCAAAAGTGTATTTATTTCTGATAAAGTTGTTGTAAGCAAGAATGAAATGAATGTCGGAAAAGGCTACCTCACGGAGGGCCTTTTCAAACTCAATGTAATGGTTGTTGACAGTATGAATAAAATTTTAGCTTCTTCTTATTTATTGGAGTCAAATGATTTATGGCATCTTCGTTTAGGACATGTCAATTACAAAACCTAGCGGAAGTTAATTAATTTAGAAGTAATCCCTAAATTCGAGTGTAATAAATCAAAACATCAAATATGTGTTGAATCTAAGTTTGTAAAGCATCCTTATAAGTCTGTTGAAAGGAATTCAAATTCTTTAGACTTAATTCATACTGACATTTTTTATATGAAGTCGACACCAACTCGAGGTGGGAAAAAGTATTTTATTATTTTTATTAACGATTGCACTAGATATTGTTATACTTGTTTGTTTAATAGTAAGGATGAAGCAATTGAAGTATTTAAGCAATACAATAATGAAGTAGAGAATCAGTTGAATAAAAAGATCAAAATGATTGGAAGTGATAGGGGTGGCGAATATGAATCTCCGTTTGCAGAAATATGTTCAGAATATGAAATTATCCATCAAACTACTGCACCTTACACACCTCAATCTAACGGAATTGCGGAAAGGAAAAATTGGACATTAAAGGAAATGATGAATTCTTTATTAATAAGTTCCGAATTACAGTAGAGTTTGTGGGGGAAAGCTATCCTTACAGCTAAGCGAATATTCAACAGAGTACCCCATAGCAAAACACAATCTATTCCATATCAAAAATGGAATGGAAGAACCCCAACTTGAAATATTTCAAAGTGTGAGGGTGTCTAGCAAAGGTACAAGTTCCTTTACCTAAAAAGGTTAAAATCGGACCAAAAACTGTAGATTGCGTTTTCACTGGATATGCTACAAACAGTAAAGCATGTCGGTTTTTGGTTCATAAATCGGATAATCCTGAGATTCATGTTAATACGGTAATGAAATCAGATAATGCTGAATTTTTTGAAAGAATCTATCTGCATTAAACTGAATGCGAGTCGTTAAGTGAAAGACCTAAACGAACTCTGGAAGAACCTAAGGAAAATACTACAAGTGTAGAAGATCCAAGGCGTAGCAAACGTCAAAGTACATCTACTTCCTTTAGACCAGATTTGTGACATTCTTGCTTAAAAATGAGCCTCAAACTTTTAAAGTAGCTATGTCGTCTTCTGATTCAGCGTTTTGAAAAGAGGCAGTCAATAGTGAGATTTAATCAATTTTGGATAACCATACGTGGGAATTGATTGATCTTTCTCTGGGAAATAAGCGTTTAGGTTCGAAATGGATCTTTAAACAAAAAATGAAAGATGATGGCACTATTGAAAAATATAAGGCAAGACTTGTTTTCAAATGTTAAGAAAGGCCTTGATTACTTTGACACTTACTCGCCAGTAACAAGGATAACATATATTAGGGTGTTTGTGGCACTAACGGCCGTGTATGGTTTTGAAATCCATCAAATGGATGTTAAAACAACTTTCTTAAATGGAGAATTGGAGGAAGAGATGAACAACCTGAGGGTTTTGTGGTTCCTGATAAAGAAAACAAAGTGTGCAAACTTGTTAAGTCTCTTTATGGACTTAAACAAGCACCCAAACAATGGTAGCCAAATTTGACCAAACAATGTTGGTAAGTGAGTTTAAAATCAACGAGTGTGACAAATGTGTTTACATTAAAAACACTCCAGGTCATGAAGTCATTGTTTGTTTATATGTTGATGACATGTTGATAATGAGAAAAAGTATGGCAGATATAAATGCTACTAAGAGCATGTTGGCTAGAAAATTCGACATGAAAGACTTAGGAGTTGCTGATGTGGTCTTAGGAATCAGAATCCACAAGGACACACAAGGTCTAGCATTGTCACAGTCTCACTACATTGAAAAGGTACTTGACAAGTTCAAGTATTTGGATTTCAAATTTACCAAGACTTCAATTGACGTGAGTTATGCACTTCAAAAGAATGAAGGTGAAAGTGACTCACAACTGGACTATGCAAGAGTATTGGGAAGTTTGATGTATATCATGAATTGTATTCGACCAGATATAGAATGTGATATTAGCAAACTGAGTCGGTTTACAAGTATTCCCAATCAAATACATTGGATGGCAATGAAACGAGTTTTGGAGTATCTGAAACATACCCAAAATTATGCTTTGCATTATAACAAATATCCCTCAGTGATCGAGGGGTACAGTGGCGCATTGGATCACCGGATCATCTGAAGTTAAATCCACGAGTGGATATGTTTTCACAATTGGGGGTGGAGCAGTGTCTTGGAAATCATCCAAACAAACGTACATTTCCCGTTCTACAATGGAATCTGAATTCATAGCTTTAGATTAGGCATGTGAAGAAGCTGAATGGATCCAAAATTTCTTGGAAGATATTCCATTTTGGCCCAAACCTTTGGCACCTATTTGTATAAATAGTGATAGTCAAGCGGCAATAGGCAGGGCAGGGAGCGTTATGTTTAATGGAAAATCTCGTCATATACGATGGGGATACAATACAGTTAGACAACTACTCTCTAGTGGTGTTATAACGATTGACTACGTAAAGTCAAGAGATAATGTGTCGGATCCACTTACGAAAGGCCTATCTAGAGAGGCAGTTGAAAGATCATCAAAGGGAGTGGGGTTACGGCCTAGAACAAGTCATCATGGCGGTAACTCTACGTAGAAGACTGGAGATCCCAAGAGTTAAGTTCAAAGAGATCAAACAAAGTTATGAATGACGGTTCAACATTGTCAAATAACTCAACCCATTCTCGTGATGAAGACAATGTTAAAAAAATGAGGTAAAGCATTAAGGTTTTTTGATGAGTCAATAGAGCTTAAAACTTTTTAATGATTTGCTAAGTCTGGCAGGATATGACTAGACAGTGTGTATATAGGATTACACATTTAGGAATCACCTATATGAGTGTCAAGTGTAAGCCGCTTCAAGGGGAATGAAAGTAAAGGCCCATTCTCTAAGCACTCATGAAACCAGACGGTGTTCATGGCTGAAACGAACACAATCGTGAGAATCATAGATGGTTAAGGATTGATTGTGTGACTTATGTTGTCTAGGTATACAACAAAGCTCGACAGTTCAAAGATATCAAATCTACCGATTGACCGAGTATATCCGATATAAGTTCACTACGAAAAGTTCAAAGAGAAACCTACTTATCCAGATGCAATTAATTCTTGCATGTAAAACACACATGCGTCAGTGCTTTCCTTATTTTATAGCCATCCCCATTCATTTGGGGGATTATTGGGATTTTAAGCTTAGTTTAGCTTAATTTTAAGCTTGGTGTAGCTTAAAGAAGGTGAATGGGAAATGGAGGAAAAATGAAATATTTGAGTTTCCCTCCTTGGCAAAGGGACATTGTCCCATATTGGAGGAAGAAAAGACTTTGATGGGTATAGATACAATTGCTCTTCTTCTAGCTTTTAAAGAGTTAAGAAGAAGGCAAGCCTTGTGCCGTCGTCGACGGCGCTTGCTCGGCTTTCTTTCAATTATTTAATTAATTAATTAAATTAATTAACAAAAATTCAATCCGGAATAACCCATGACCTGCGACCCGGTCCAGTCTGGTTCGTTTTCTTTCCAGGATTATTTTAAATCCGTTTTCTGTTTTCCCGCAATATTCTCACCTATTCCAACAACTATGGCTATTCTGAAAGGTTGCAAACCTTTTCAGAAACAGTGACAAATGGTTTATAAATATGCCTTGAATCATATAATTTTTACTTACTAAATTTTCTGATTATCTTCTTCTTCTTCTGCACAACATTTTTCAGTGTGTTTTACGGCCATTGAGTGGTTCGAAATTCACCAGAGTTTTTGGTACCATTACACCGGTGAATTAAATCATTCTATCCTGGGAGGATAATATTCCAACACCTCGGATACTTGAGGGGAATAATTTCCTTAAGAACACACTGTGCATTAACTGGGCTCGATTTACTCCTATACTGTTTTTTCAGAATTTATTTTGTTAAACTGGTTCTACTAACTGTTTGTATTTCTATTTCAGAATATTTAATGGTTTTATCGTTTATTGCAACAATACATATTGGATAACAGTGGAAGCATGATATGCAAAAAAATGAGAGATCCACCAAATTCTACAAAAACTAGTAAGATTTGGAATCCCACCCGAGACCCACCCTGCACCAGCCTAAATTTAACAAAAAAATATTTTAACTCGCTCCACACCCACATACACTCTAACCTGCTCCGCTCCGCAAATGCTGTAACTTGCCTTACCGCGCACCCGCACTGTCCTATTGCCATCCCTAGTTTTAATTATGAGAAAGAGGATATGTATGACACAAATTATTTTTCTCGTTTTATTTCAATCCAGATTATTTCTATTTTTCTCGATCTGTTTTGGATAATTAAGAAAGGAGCACAGATCTGTAGTGACGTATGTGTTCACATGAATTCAATAATTTTTGTTTAAATTATGTATAATAAAAAATTTACTAAACATTTGACTATAATACTCAAGTACTACTGTATATTTAACTTGAAGTTACTGTAGTGTAGGAACCTATAAACTGCAAATTTTGAATTTTTCTTTATTTGCAAGGGCACCCAAAGGTGCCATCAAATAGAAAGAGCTGTACAAGTGAGATACTTGCGGAGTCCAACATATCATATGGTAACTTTAATACTATATATATGTTTCTAATGCTGCCACGTTAAAATGGATGGAACACAACATCAGCAAATTAGGAGAACTCCAGCAATGTTTTTAGCAAAGAGAAAACCCCCCTTTTCAAGTTTCAGCAAAGAAAGATCATGTTTTCTCTGAAACTAATTAATTTTATATTGTTAATGTATATGAAAATTAAGTAAAAGATTAGAAGATTTTGTGCCAAACAAACCCTTAGCCATAATTTAATGATAACTATGTGTACTCCATAATCAAAGTGCGATATGGAATTTGGTAGCTATGCTAATACGTGAAAAGTGCTACGTACGTCTATTTTGTTAGGTAAAGTATATGCCACCATTATATTAGGAGAAAATGGGTCGACCTTTTTTTTCTTGGTTACATGGATGCATAATATCAATAACTAGGTAATGTCGCACTTAAGCGCGAATAATAATCTGTTTGGTCATACTTTTTAAATCTGCATATCTTAGAAAAGTATTTTTATTGAGAAATAATTTGTGTTTGACTAATTAATTAAAAAATATTTTTGTGTAACAATTAGTGTTTGATCAAGTTTTTAATAAATATTTCTAAGTGTATTTTTTTCAAAAGTATTTTTAGGGAGAAACTATTTTTTTTTGCTTTTCAGAAACCGCACTTATATAAAAGCATTTTTTTCATTCTAAAAGTTTGACCAAATAGCTTAACTTTGAAAAAAAAAAAAAACACTTTTAACTAAAGAAAAACTCGGCTAAACAGGCTATAGTTTTTCCAAATGGGCCGAAATATTAATCGAAATCTTCCTACCTAATTAAACTCGTACTTATGGTAGAACCTAAATTTACTTTACTACCTAAGTTTTAAAAGGAACAAAACGTAGTACTTCAGCACAAATATAGGGATGTAATAGATGTTTATGTCACTATGCATGCACTCACACTATAATTTTTATGTTGTATTATTTGATCATAAAAAATAGGATTAATAATCTGAAAAGTGATGCAACTAACGTGCTACAACACGTTAAAATTAAATTGATAATGAAAAATATATATAGATAACTAATTAGTCCCATTCCTCTTCCCAGATGCACATATCATATCTCTGTCGTCCTTTTTCACTGAGGTCCCCTTCTACTAATGAGAGGTTGCCCGGTTGATTTTCTTTTATTTTTCTATTTAATTTGTATTATATATGATTTCATTAAATTGAATTAATTGCTAAATGAAATTAGAAATATATACAAGTTATGTGGTCCAACGTTTAAAATGGTGCCATAATATCAGAAAATACGGATCTATTGACAGCACTACCTGTTAATTAAAATTAGTTACGGTAGACCTAGACCGTGACATATATTTATTATAAAGATTAAGATATATCAAAATATCTTTTTCATTAGAAAATATAAGAGATAAGCAAAAAAAAAAAAAGGAATAAAGCTAATAGATTATGATATTAGTTAGTTGATTTGTCACTGTGAGTTGACTTATGATACAACTCTAATAAATTCAATGTTACACAAGAGACTTTATGAATGATTAGCGTGCCTCTTGCTAAGAGTTTAAAATAGGCGAAGCACATATAGATAGATCTTTAAATTTGTCATCAACTCTCAATTAGTACGGAGCGGAGTTAGGATTTAAATTTTATGAGTTTTAGATTTTAGAACGACAACGTCAAATATTAACTATTAGGTTTTAAATTTAATATTTGTTCATATTTAATAAATTTCTTAATATAAATATACTGTTTGAGCAAAAGTTACTGGGTTCAACCGAACATGTTCTAAATTTAATATTTGTTCATATCTAATAAATTTCTTAATATAAATATACTGTTTGAACAAAAGCTACTGGGTTCAATCGAATCCGTAGCCGAACATCTAGCTCCGCCCCTGAAGCAGACACTTTAATCATGTTAGTAATCATATAGACAAATTTTGTTGGTAGAAGTAAATCTGGTGAATCTTTAGACATGATGAAGTATGTATCTTTCACTCAAATTTGAATGCGTAACACCTCTTTAAATCCCACTTTTTCACCTTCCCCACGTTCCACCTTCTTCTTCATTGTAACACTGTCTTGTTCTCGCCATTAGAGTCCAACAATTAAAACTAGTTTTTTTTTCCAATTTTTCCTTTTATGTAAATATGTAGCTCAAATTTGATGCACTCACTTATCTTTGCAAATAAATACTCCCGTTAACACTTCCTGTTCAATGAAATTTTATTTGGTAGGCACTTATCCATATCTACATGAGATCAAAGATTGGACATCACAAGTAGCTTTCTTACGAAATTCGAACTCCAAATCTTGATAATAGCCAATGCCATTCCTCAAAGATTTAGCAATATTTTCTACGCGATAATACTAAAATTTTAGAAAATGAAAATAAAAGACAAAAGGATAAAGTGCATTATATTTGTCTTTAGTGGACGAAAGCAAAGTTTGTCAACGGCATGTGTTGTGACCAGCTTTAATGGTAGGTTTTTCTAATCACCACACAAATTTCCAGGTCCACATAGAGATATTCACAGCATCACAGTCAGAATTACACTTACCAGTACATGTACACAAATATTTTAAGAGTTATCATGTTTTATACTTCAATACCACACGAGAAGAGAGATGATTTATGTAGTGTTTAATTTTTGTATGCGTTAGATTATAGAAGGACTTAGTTTTTCTATACGTTCCTTAAATTATAGTTGTGAAATAAGTAATGCAGAAAGTAAAGAACACAAGTATTTTTACGTGGAAAACATTCGGTTCAAAAGTTGAAAAAACCATGACCTACTGCCCAATAGAATTTTTTCCAACACTTTACTACAACTCTGAGCCGAACAACTATGTTTACAAACTCTTGCAAACTTAAGGGTTAACTCTAACCCTGTAGCAACAAGCCACAAGTTATTGCGATGACTTCAAGTTAACTCTAACTTGAATGAGACAACTCAAGTACCTAACACAATAACTTCTAATGAAAAGTTGAAAGGTACAACTCAAAAGCTCCTACTACAGTTGAACTAGAATTAAAGTCAGACACATGAAACTGGTTCTTCAATCTGGTTCATGTATATTCAGGTTCGCACTCTTGAAACTCACATGATTTGCTCACAAAATGCCTTGCTATTTTGCTCTCAATTCTTGTTTAACTTCTATGTGCGCGTCATCTGTAAAAAAGAACACAACTGATATAACTGTCCGATGCTTTCTGCAGCAGATCATAAAAGAGTTCCTTTATAGAATAAGGTTCTTGGAACCTTTTCCTCAACCTAACCAGCTCCTCTGCTGCAGTAGTGTCCCTAGAGCCACTTTCTCCTTCTTTTCAAATAATTTCTTCCTCATCAACCTTCTTTTCACTCCAAAAAAACCATTACGCCAGTTTCTTCATTCAAAACCAGCAAGAGTGGGTGAAGTAGATTCAACCACTCTTTCTTTTTCCTTCTCCTCACATCTGCCTCAACACCCTCACTCTCGTTTTCTTTTTGTTTTCCATTTTTACCAACAGTTTCTACACCAGCAACCGAACCAACCAACACAAACCTATTCTTAAGATTCTCTGCAATTTCAGAAGCAACAACAGAAGTTTTTAACTCAGAAGTTACTTATTCAGTTTCAAATGAAACTGTTCTTTCCCCTCAGTCGCAGACTTAAATGACTCATCATTTTTTGGGGTTCTTTTGCTTGATTGGCTTGTAGCATCTCATTCCATTTTTAGTATGTTCTCTTCTTGCCACTGCTTTGCGTGCAAGCATCTTGACATGCAATTTCTTGGGAGTTTGAGTGGTTGAAGGTATAGGTGAACGTTCTTTGGGTGGTGAAGAAAGATTTTCAGAATTCTTGAGGTTTTCAGATGTGTCTATCATTTTATCAGTTTGGGAGGTTGAGAGAATTTGAGAATGATTAAGGGTTTTTGGTGTTTTGATCTTTTAGAAAATATGAGATGAAGAAAAGGTGTAAGGTCAGATCAATTTAAAGAGGGAAATGTTGAGTGTCTAACAACAGGTTTTTGAAGTTTAGAAGTCTTTTCGCATTGAAATTTCGGTTTAAAAAGACATTGGACTCTTCCCCAAATATTTCGGCAATTATGGTGTGTGGGTCTCTTGGTGAAACTGATTCATTTGTAACTGATTGGTTTAAAAAATAGTTTGGGATAATGTGGGGATCTTTTCAGGTCATGACTCATATGTAATTATATCAGCTCATGCGGAGTGTAGGATACATACCTTATAAGCTCGATGAACTAGTTTCTTCACTGAATGTTCTCTTGTGTAAAACTGATTTTTTAAAAGAAAATATGGGTAATATGATTAGACATCAATGAGACATTTTAGTACATGACACAAGAGTATGCTAATAAAAGTAAAATTATGAGACTGAGCAATGTTTAATTTAACTACTTATAAATACATAAATTATCTAACCAATCATCGAGTTAGAACTGGTTTTTTAGGTGATCTTAATCAATCCTAATTCTAACCTCTTCCTTCCAAAGTGATCCCTACTCAAAGTATTTGTGAATATGTCAGCTATTTGCTTATCAGTAGCACAAAATTCCATAGTTATTAAACCCTTCTCAAAATTATCCCTCAGAAAATGATGCTTAACATCTATGTGCTTAGTGCTTTTGTGATGAACCGAATTCTTGGTCATACTGATTGCACTAATATTGTCATAAAAGATATGAATACATGCTACATCAATTCTAAAATCCATTAATAGCTTTTTAATCCACGACAGCTGAGAACAACATGAGGCAATAACCACATACTCACCTTCAACAGTAGACAAAGCCACGAAGTTTTGCTTTTTGGTTGCCCAAGATACAAGACATGAGCCAAGAAAGTATGCCATACCTGAATACTCTTTTTATCCACAAGAAAAACTACATAATCAGCATCAGAATATCCCACTAACTAACTTTAAGTGAGACTCATTTGGATTTGCCTGAAATCTAGCACAAAGGCCTACACTGAAAATAATGTCTGGTCTACTAGCAGTGAGATATAAAAAGAGCCAATCATTCCCCTATACATCTTCTGATCAACAGATGAACCAGGTTCATCCAAGTCCAATTTCTTGGTTGTTTCTATAGAAGTGCCATTTCTTTGGAATCTTCCATTTTAAACCTTTTGAGCAATTCTTTTACATACTTTTGTTGATGGATCATAGTTTCATTTGATTTTGTTTAACTTTTAAGCGTAAAAAGAGATTTAGCTCACCCATCATACTAATTTAAAATTCACTCCCTATTAGCTTAGCAAATTATTTACTTAACATATCAGTTGTTGCTCTAAAGATTATATCATCAATATATATCTGAAAAAACAAGAGATCTTTACCTTTTTCTTTCAGGAATAAGGTGTTATCAATTTACCTCTCTTGTAGCCTTGCTCAAGCAAGAATTTGGATAATCTTTCATACCATGCTCTTGGGGCCCGCTTGAGCGCAAAAAGTGCCTTATCAAGCTTGTACACATGATCAAGGCATTCCTTTCTTTCAAAACCAGGAAGTTGGTTGACAAAAACTTCTTCCTTTAGATAGCCATTGAGGAAGGCACTCTTGATATCCATCTGATGGAGAATGAATTCCATATAAGCATCAAAAACTATAAGAAGCCTAATTGCTTCCAATCTTGCAACTGGAGCAAAAGTCTCATCATAGTTTATGCCCTCCTTTTGACTATTGTCACGACCCCTCGAAACTGTGATGTCGCCTAACATCCTCACTATGCAAACCAACATTAGTTAACCAATTTAATAATTAAACAGTTCAAAACATAATAACAATAATTATTAATGATGGTTAAAGCTGAAATACATGAAATAAACCCATAACACAACACGGTCTAACTCAATCCCAGAAAGCTGGTGTCACTAGTACATGAGAAACTAGAAGTCTACAAGTATAGTTTGAAATAAATACAATTGTTCGAATGAGATAAACAGTAGAGATAGGAAATGAGAGGGGACTTCAAGGTCTACGAACGCCAGTAGCTCTACCTCAAGTCTCCAAAGAAAATATGATCTAAGCAGACACACCTCTAAACACCGTTGGGACCAATAACAATATCCACATAAGAAGTGCAGAAGTGTAGCATATGTACAACCGACCCAATGTACTCCGGTAAGTGTCGATCCTAACCTGGACGAGGTATGAACGAGGCTATGACAAGATACCTACGTAAAATCCTACAAATATATCTATATAGCAACAAATAACAAGTAGAACAGTAAAATATTAAATGGGAGGGGACATGCAAAAGGGGAGAATATCATAAGACAAGAACAAGATCACCAAATAACATCTTCCGAAATACGCAAAGATTAACCAAGTAAAGCACCAATCCGCAAATCAAATAAGGTAATGAAATAAAGATAGCATAGCATCACCCTACTTGCTTTTACTCTCGTCCTCACCATGTAATATCATAAATAAAATGGCACAATATCACCCTTCGTGCTTTTATTCTCTAGAATGGAATCACCCTTCGTGCTTTAATCCTCTCAACCTCTCACTATATGATAATGAATGCAAATAAGGCACGACAACACCCTTTGTGATTTTCACTCTTCGTCACCAAGCAACAACACAAATCCGTATGACAAGTGAAAGGCGAAAATCAATTTCACTTCAATTATAGTGCCAAGATAATAAACTCAACTTCCAAAATTTCCATTATATTCACAATAAAAAATAAATATGAGGCGAATAATTACAAAGTAATATTCTAACCTAAGAATGGAGAACTATAATACAAAGAAACAATTTCCGCCAGCATGCTTTAACCCAATGACAACGCATATATGTCACCTCACACATACGTCGTCCCCACACATAAGACACATCGAAACTAGACCGACAAGTCCTATCCCTCAAGTCAAGGTTAACCACGACACTTACCTCGCTCCGCAACCAAATCAAGGCACAACCACGGCTTTTCATCTAGAATTAGCTTCCAACACAATCAATTCTAGCCAAATATAATTCAAATAATTCAAAACAGACTTTAGAAACCACCCATGAGTGAAAAAGATTCAATTTTTAATGATTTTGAAAAAATTCAACCTTGGGCCCACTTGATCAAAACTCAATTACCCATTCACCCCGAGCTCGGTTATGTGATTAGTTTTGAAATCCGACCTCAATTTGAGGTCTAAATCTCAATTCCTCAAAATCCCTAATTTTTACCTAAATCCCTCAATTCTACCATGAAAAGGCTTAGACTAAAAGTTAAACTCAATGGATATTAATGGAAATGTAATGAAACAAGTTAAAATCTACTAACCAATGAATTGCGATGAAAAACCTCTTCAAACTCGCCTCTAGGCGGAGCTTAAACTTGAAAATGGTGAAAAATGACTCAAATCTCGACTTTTGAAAGTCTATATCACTGGGCATCAAGTGTTTTTCGCGTTCCCGAAGAACCTGAAGCGATCGTGATGCACAACGGCCAAAAAGGCCTTCGCGTTCGCGAGCCACCTCTCGCGTTCGTGTAGGATTGCTCCCCCTGCCTTCGTTTTTACGAGCCAACATCTGCATTCGCATAGAGTAACTAGGTGCCTTACCCCAAAATCCTATAACTCTTCGTGTTCACAAGAGGAAGTCCGCATTCGCGAAAGGTAAGCCCTTCACTGCTTCGCGTTAGCGACCAATTCCCCGCGTTCGCGATGAAGAAAACCGCCCCATCCCTAGGTTCCCCTTCACGATCATGATAGAAGTATCAAACATCAGCAACAGTTGAAACCGACAATTTTCTTAGCTCAAAATGGTCTGTAGCCTATCCAAAACTTACCCGAGCCCCTCTACATCCAAACTAAACGTTCACACAAGTGTAATAACATTAACCGAACTTGCTCGCGCTATCAAAACACCAAAATAACACCTAGAACTATATATCGACATCATATTGCATGTAATTTCAAAGAAAACTCAAGAACTTATAAAATTACAACTGCGCATCTGAATCCTATAAAACCAACTCCGATTTGCACCAAATTTTGCAGACAATTTTCAAATAGAAATGTGAACCTATATCAAGTCCCAAAACCAAAATCCAAACTCGGTAGCCATAAGTCAACATACGTTTAAACATAAGAATTTCCAAACCGTCAAATTACCAGCTTTCGGCAAAACAAGTCAAATCAAGTTAGGGACTTTCGAATTCAATTCTGGGCATACGCCCAAGTCCAAAATCACGATAGAAACTCACTGAGATTGTCAAAATACTGATCCAGAGTCTTTTACATAAAATTGATTGTAGTCAACTCAAGTAGTTTTTAAAACAAAAAATCATAGTTTCTTTAGATTTTCACATAAAATCTTTTCGGAAAAAGACATGAACTGTGCATGAAAATTGAGAAATACTAAATGGAGCTAATATAGGTCCCAAAACATGGAAATAAGGTCTAGTACTCAAAATGACCTATCGGGTCGTCACATTCTCCACCTTTAAAAGAAACGTTCGTCCTCGAACGGACATAGAAAAGTACCTGGACTGGTGAAAAGGTGTGAGTATTTACTCCGCATGTCGGACCTAGACTCCCACGTGGATGCCTCGATCGGCTTACCTCTCTACTGCACTCTAACTGAAGGATAACTCTTAGACCTCAACTTCTGGACCTACTGAGCTAGAATAGCCACCGGCTCTTCCTCATAAGTCAAATCCTTGTCCAATTGGACTGAGCTGAAATCTAATACATGGGAAGGATCACCGTGATACTTCCCGAACCTCATCACACCCTTTATGGGTGAAACTCACACCAAAACCCTCTCTCCCACCATGAATGCTACATCACGAGCCCCCGATCAGCATAAATCTTCTGCATATACCCGGCTCAAACCAACCAATTGGAAAATGACACTGCCTCCTATATAAGGCCTCACAAGGAGCAATCTGAATACTCGATTGTTAGTAGTTGTTGTTGTAGGAAAACTCCGCAAGTAGTAATAACTGTCACACTGATATCGTCCAATTCACACCTCTATTTGAGGTTATGAAACGATCAGAGCAATAATAGTACCCAACAAGGAGTGGGGGTCGATTTTCAACAGGGAGCTATGAATGAGACTTAGGAGTATATATTAGAGGGAATGAGCTTGAATTATCTCGAATTGCACTTCCACAAAAGTTGGTTTGTTTCTAAGTCTATTTTAAACTAGAAATAACAACTAAGAACTAAAACTAGTAAATTGTTTTTGTTTGTTTTTCAAATGGTAAAAAGGCCTAAGGCTATGACCTTCACCTAGGTGTTCGCTTAATGGGTTGTAAGCCTTAAAGCTTGTTTTATTGCTATCAACACTCAAGTACCCACTCAATACCTCTCGGTCAAAGAGTAATTTTGCCCAATTTGGCTTTCTTAAGACCAAATGGGTATTGAAAAAAACAGTTGATAATAATCTCAAGTCGGATTTTACTATCTCAAGATTCAACCCTTTAATTAGGTTTATCAATCTCTCGATTGACACAATTCCTTGCTAGCCAAGTTTTCCTAGACTAAGTCTCTCTTTCTCAAGTAGAGACCAAGTCAATTAGGCATGAAATAATGTTTGCAACCATTAAATCTTCAATTAAAAGCAAGAACATGGCTAGATAATCAACACCCAACCATAAACAAGCAATAAATCAAACCCCATTAAGTTTACACACTAGGGTTGGGTCACAACCCTAGTGAAAATCTAGCTACTCTTACTTAAATTAAAAGATAAATAAGAAGAAGTGATAATTAAACCCATATTAATGATTGAAATGATAAAATTAATATTCAAAACTCAAAATAGCTAACGTAACTAAAAGAAGCACAGTAAACGACTGCTGATGTCAAAAAGTACCAAAGTTGACCTAAAAAAGTGAAACTATTGTATTTATACAGTGCTAGAATTTTCGGACAAAATTGCCCTTTTTTGGAGGTTCTGCGGCCGCACAATTCAATGTGCGGTACACACTTCTCTTCAGTTTAGCAGGATTGGTTTTTTGCGGCCACACAATTCTAAATCAAGGCCGCATCTCTCTAATTCTGTGGTCCGCACATTTCTTAGTATGGCCGCACATGGCTCTTTTGCGAACCACACAAATGCAACTGTGGCAGCATAACTGATCTTTTGCGGCCGCATAATAATTGTGCGGTCCGCACTTTCGTAAAAAATGAATTTTATGTTCTCTAAACCTTCAACCTTGCCTTGCTTCTGCGGCTGCACTTCTCACAGGTCTCTGCTGGATTCTCTTCACAATCTGCGGCCGCAGATGATAATATGTGGTCTGCATTTTAGGGCTTCTGTGCCTGTTTTTGTCCTTGGTTCAAATTACTCTTTCTTGAGTTGGATTTTATCTTTGAGCTCATTTTCCACCATTCCTGCAATTAAGCATATTTTATCAGTTTTTTGGAACACAATTAAGCGCTTTTGGACTAAAACGAAAGTAAAAGGGTGCTAATAAGTAGTCAAAATCCCCAATCATCAACTACCCCAAACTTAAGCTTTTGCTTTTCCTCAATAAATAAGGTAATTCCCACCTCCCCAAGTTAAGAGCTATTCCAGCTAATCAAAAATGCATCAATCACACATCAATTGGGACCAAAAATTACCCACACACTTATGAATTATTAACAAGGCAATGGATTGAACTCTTAAGCACAAATAGTTCTAATGTGACACTTGAGCATCAAGAGTTGACTTAATTCATCAAGGAAACTCGCTCTTTCATGTAGGTCATTGAGGATCCCAAACTCCTCCTCTCCTACTCATCATTTGCACCTCACTTAAGAATGTAGCACTCAATTCAAAGATTTTTGAAAGATTCACTCATCTCTCTTAAAAGAATGTCGTAAGTACGACTTTAAGTACCATAGGCTTTCCCCTTATGTAAATCACCACTAATGTAAGCTTAATCGGCTTGAAATCACGTAGGTCTTTTTCGGAATGCAATGAAGGCTTTTGGATTAAGGTTGGATATACTATGATGGAATGGGTTCATCTTTCCTTAAGTACTCTATTTTCTCTTATCGGCTCATGCTTTGCCACTTTATGAGGCATTTTCTTTTCTACAGGATGATTATAGAGACTTAGCATCACTCTTTATTGGTCATGATTAGCATCCCTCCTCCTTTGTTTTCTCATGCTTTGCATCTTTACCATTCTTTGAAATCCCTTTAACTTTTCAACTTATTCACTTTCTTTATACATTTTTCTTTTCGTTCTTCTTTCTTTTTATTGCCTTTCCTTTTATTCATTTCTTTTCTCTTTTTGTGCTTTGATACTTTTTTCTAACTCCTCGTCTCTTCCCAAAACTTAATTTTTTAGCCAATTATTTCACAGGAGTGTTAAGGAAAGCTCGGGTGCCAAGAGAGGGTCACGACAGAACGGGTAAAGGCTTGTGACATGGTGATCAAATGAGAAAGGTTTTAGGCTCAAATGGGTTGACTAGGGATAACAACATTGGTAGGCCATGGAAAATTTCAAGAGGGTCAAGGAGAGACTACAATCACTTCTCAAGCCAAGCAAAACTAAAAATTTTGCCTAGAAATACATTCGGGGAAAGTCCTAGACCATTTGCACGGGTACTAACTAGAGCTACTTCTTTCCAGAAAAAATTATTCTTAACTATAAACACGTAGTTAAGTGTGTTGGTACCAAGTGAAGCACGTTTGTCTATTTTATTCATTACTATTATTATTCTTACCTAAACACCAAAAACGGACTCAATCCCTTAAGAAGGTTGTCACGCCATCCATCGTTGGAAAAAATCACCCGGTTCACACAAAAACTACCTTTGGAAAGAACCGTGGTATTAAGAAAATCAAAGGCTTATTGATTACGAAAAATATAAAAAGAAGCTATTAGATTAAACAGGAAGCTACTTGACTAAACATAGACTAATAAGAAAATAAAATAAAGAAGTTATAAAGCAAGCTACTAAAAACATAAATGAATGTACATAATGATAGAGGAAAAGAGAAAATATATACATCAATAGAGGGAGAGGGAATATTATATACATAAATAAAAATAAAAAGGAAAATGTTATCATCTATTACAAACCAAATGTCAAATCATCCAAATATCAAATAAAATCCACCCCCTCGAATAAGCATAAACATTGTCCCCAATGCTTAACAAAATAAGAATAAGGAAAGTTAAGAGTAAAGAGGACTCCCTATGTGGCCTTGGACATCTCTGTGTCCATAGCAACGTCACCGCCCTCAACCTCCTCTAACTGGATCTCATAATCCTTGGCTCTGGGAGTAGGTGGGTTGGTGAACATCTGTCGCACCGCCTCAGCAATGTTGGAAGCCAGGTTTGGCTCCTCAGACTGGACAGATGGTGCCACTAGTGTTGAAGGTGCTTCTGGATCTGTGCCCATCAGTATATCAAATGGAAGGTCCCCAGCGGTTGCTATCTTGGTCACTTATCTCCTCAGTGTGTCAACTGCTTTCTTGGATGCTTGGGATTTCTTCATCTTCTTTACCTGCTTCCCAAGCTCCTCAATTAGTGCTCCATGTTCCACCAAAGTGCCCATGATGTTCTGCTGGTTCTCCAGAATCTTCTTCAATGCATCCTCCACTGTTGGATGAATTTGGGGTGTCGGGATGGATGCAACAACGGTGGATATGTTAGTCAGCTTTGTTGTGGCTGTCTGAATCTAGTTGTTGAGGCTCGCCAGTGTATGGGAGACTCATAGCAAAGATAGTGGTTGAGTGGGCATGGGCACCGACTTCAAAGCTGATGTGGAAGGCACTGATGCTGAAGAACCTGAAGAAGGAGGTGGAGGCATAGCTGCGGCAGCATCGGAAGGATCTAAGGAAGTAGATGGCATGTCAACTGTCTCAACAGCTACCCTGGCAGGCTCTTCATACTGGCCTGCAGTAGTAGAGGATTGACCCTTTTTCTTTGGGTTTCCACCACCCATCAAAGAGTACCATGAAATGGGCTTCTTCGCACGCACTTTGGTATCAAAACACTTCCATAAGATACTCAGTGATAGTGTTAGGATACGGGTAGGAGGTGTCACCTTGCATGGCGACCACAAACATGTTGGCCAACATCATGAAGCCCGCATTAATTTGGTACCCGGCCATGATAGATGCAATTAGCACTTCCTGTTGAATTGAAAGATTTGTTTCATTTTGGCACGAGTCTAGTCTGCTACACATGAATGTTTGCCATCCCTTGGCCTCAAAGTTTAGGGTGTTCCGCTGAATAGGAACCTCTGCTGTGATCCACGGTGGTGGTAGTCCCGGAGCTGCCAGAATCTCAGCTAGCCATGGGCAAGCTGCATCGCCCATTTCCAGCTTTTCCAAGTATTGCACTGGCTCCACATCCTCCAATCCCAAATATGTGTTCAAAGTGCTCTAGTCAAACCTCACTTTCAAATTCCTCACTTTCGTCAATTTGGTCCCCTTCTTTATGTGCTCCACATTGGCGTAAAATTCCCGAACCAAGTACTCTTTGGCATCAACCACATCTTGAGTGAACCATGTCCACCCCTTTCTCTCTCTGAATTGCCTCAGCGCTACTAGGTTGTATTTCTCAAGGTCTTTCAACAAAAAACTAACGCTCAAGAGTGAGCGATCTCGACGGCCACCACTCTCAGAACCTATTGAATGCAGTTAGGCTGACGAACCTATCTTCCAAAACTTCTTTCTTCTTCGACCTCTCAAGGCCGGGAACTTTGGTATCACCCCCTCATCCATCATTCGGGATATCATCCACATCTACTATAGTAGCTGGCGCTGTGGCGGCATGTGTAGATGAAGGTTCCGAAGCCTGACTGTTTTCTTCCGACCCCTCCGAAGTACTCTCAGAAGAGGTAGGTTCATTTATCAGCTGATATCTGTCTTGAGGCAACTGTGGTTGTAATCGTACAACGTGTCGTTCTTGCACTGAATTGCCGTCTGAGGCTTCCCTAGACAGGGCATATGAACTTGATTTAGAGGGTTTTGTCTTTCTACCTCGGCCGACTGTGGGTTTGTTTTCATATTACTCTTTGGGGGCCGAGGGGTAAAGTGCTTTTTGCTCTGCGTCCGGAAGGCTCACCTCTCCCTTTAGATGTGTCACCACGACTCCATGATCTAACCATATTCTGCATAAAATAATAGCAAGAGTCAGTTCTAGTTCAAGTGCAGGTAAACATAAAATTGCAGAACAAAACATGTTGCAGGGTGAGGGAAGTGCGGTCCGCACAATTACAAGTGCAATCGCATGCCTGGTTGTGTGAACGCACTATTTGCAAGTGCAGCCACACATCTGAAGTGCGGACTACACATTTTTGAGTGCGGCCGCATATTGAAGTCCTTGAAACTGGCAACTCTCAGATGACAGAGAATCTCTCGATCTGCGGTCGCACACACTTTTCTGCGGCTGCGATTGAATTTCCGTAGACCGAAAAGTTTCAAGTGCGTTCTGCACTTTTGCCTTACCAAATGCCCTAAGCTTGCTATTCTGCGAACCGCACAATTCCTTGTGAAATCGCACATTTTAAAATTTGAACGGGAACAATTCTTTAGGGCTTCTGTTTTTAAGCACAAATCGGACATGGTAGAAGCAATTAAGCATGATAAACTAATTACCCATTCCCCAAATAGAAACTAAGAGTTTACCTAACACAGATTACACCCCACATAGACATGAAGTTGACAAATGGTCCTAAATAATTAATAAATTCTAAGCTAACTAAGAAAATTAAAAAATTCTAGAAATGATTTTTGAACATACAAGTGATGAAGTGGTGTTAAGGTCTGATCTAAGTAGCTCAATTAAGTGGAAGGTGATTGATTTAGTAGTGTGCAAAAGTTTTAGCCTTTATGTTGAGCTCTCAGAGAATAGAAAGTTTGAACAGTAGCCTTAGGGAAACTATTTATACTATCCGAAGTGGCTAAGGGTTGAAGAGTCGAGTGCAGCCGCAGAATTCCTTCTGCGGTCCGCACTCTGTTACCTGGTGCTTAGTTTCCCTCAGTGGATCTGCGGTCCATGGATATTGGTGTGCGCAGACCGCAAATTTCCTTATGTGGTCGCACATTGGCCATTTTCTGACAGACAAACTTCAGAGAGTTTGCAATTTTGCCATCTCAACTTGTGCGGTCCGCATAAGAATTGTGCGGCCGCAATTGTCTTCTGCTGTAGCACTCAAAATTGTGCGGTCTGCATTTTTTCTACACTTAGACAATTTTTTTGATCCTAGTTCCTATAAAGCACAGACATTCCAACAACACACTTCAAATCAAGTTAGCACAAAATAAGACCTATTTAAAAAGGGAAGAAAAGAAAAAGAAAAATAAAAAGAAAAAGAAAAAGAAACATTGGTTGCCTCCTAAGAAGCGCCTGATTTAACGTCGCAACACGATGCATATTACCATCACTTCAAATGAATCACTGCCACCACGTGGCCATCATCACTTTGTCCCAAGTAATGCTTCACCCGGTGACCATTGACTCAGAATACCTCATCATTTTTTTTTCAAGTCCAATTCACCAAAATGTGTCACACCCACAATTTCAAAGGGACCGCTCCATTTGGATTTTAGCTTTGCGGGAAACATCCTCAATCGTGAGTTGAACAACAAAACAAGATCGCCCACCTTGAATTCCCTATTTCGGATGTATTTTTCATGAATGTAATTCATTATTTCTTTGTACAAGGACGAACTTGCATATGCATGGTACCGGAATTCATCTAGGTCATTCAAATGTGCAACCCACAAGGTGGCAGCTGCATCCCAATCAAGTTCAACTTCTTCAAAGCCCACATGGCCTTGTGCTCAAGTTCCACCAGAAGATGAAATGCTTTGGAAAACACCAACCGATATGGAGACATTGCGATAGGAGTTTTGAAAGCAGTACGATAAGCCCATAGTGCATCATCAAGCTTCTTTGACCTATCTGTCTGGTTAGCATTCACTGTCTTGGATAAAATACTCTTGATTTCCCGGTAAGAGACTTCCACTTGAGCGCTTTCTTGAGGGTGATAGGGAGTCGCGACTTTATGAGTGAAACCATACTTGCTAAGCAAGGTGTCAAAATCTTTTTTGCAAAAATGCGACCCCCATCGCATATGATAGCCCGCAGAGTACCAAATCTTGTGAAGATGTTATTTTTCAAAAATGCCACCACACTTCTTGCTACACATCTCTTTTGAAAGTTTAAAACACTGGGCGTCAAGTGTTCTTCGCGTTCGCGAATAACTTGAAGCGATCGCGATGCACAACAGCCAAAAAGGCATTCGCGTTCGCGAGCCACCCTTAGCATTCATGTAGGCTTGCTCCCCCTACCTTTGCGTTCACGAGCAAACATCTGCATACACATGTAATAAGCTGCCTTCCCCCAGAATCCCATAACTTTTCGTGTTCGCATGAGGAAGGTCGCGTTCGTGAAGGGTAAGCCCTTCACTGCTTCGCGTTATCGACAAATTCCCCGCGTTCGCGAAGAAGATATCCGCCTCAGCTTTAGGTTCCCCTTCGTGATCGCGAGAGTAGCTTCTTGATTGCAAAGCACAAAGCATCAAACATCAGCAACAGTTGAAACCAACAATTTTCTAAGTTCAAAATGGTCCGTAGCCTATCCAAAACTTACCCGAGCCTCTCGAGATCCAAATCAAACATTCACACAAGTGTAATAACAACACACGAACTTGCTCGCACGATCAGAACACCAAAATAACACCTAAACTATAAATTGGACATTAAATAGCATGAAATTTCAAAAAACTCAAGAACTTCTAAAATCACAACTGAGCATCTGAATCCTATCAAACCAACTTCAATTTGCACCAAATTTTGCAGATTATTTTCAAATAGAAAAATGAACCTATACAAAGTCCCAGAACCAAAATATGAACTCGGTAGCCATAAGTCAGCCTACGGTCAAACCTAGGAATTTTTCAAACCGTCAAATTACTAGCTTTCGACAAAATAAGTCAAATCATATAGGGACTTCCGAGTTCAATTCCGGGCATATGCGCAAGTTCAAAATCATGATACGAACCCACCGGGATCGTCAAAATAACAATCGGGGGTCGTTTACACGAAATTGATCGAAGTCAACTCAAGTATTTTTTAAAGCCAAAAATCATGTTTTCTTCAGATTTTCACATAAAACTTTTCGGAAAAAGACATGGACTGTGCATGCAAATCGAGAAATACTAAATGGAGCTAATAGAGGTCTCGAAACACGGAAATAAGGTGGTATATTCAAAATGACCTATCGGGTCGTCACATTATCCACCTCTAAAAGAAATGTTCGTCCTCGAACGGACATAGAAAAGTACCTAGAATGGTGAAAAGGTGTGGGTATCTACTCTGCATATCGGACCCGGACCCCCACGTGGATGCCTCGATCGGCATACCTCTCCACTGCACTCTAACAGAAGGATAGCTCTTAGACCGCAACTTCCGGACCTACTGAGCTAGATTAGCCACTGGCTCCTCCTCATAAGTCAAATCCTTGTCCAATTGGACTGAGCTAAAATCTAATACATGAGACAGATTACCGTGATACTTCCCGAACCTCATCACACCCTTTATGGGTAAAACTCGCAGAAAAAACCTCTCCCCCACCACGAATGCTATATCATGAGTCACCCGATCAACGTAACTCTTCTGCATATACTGGGCTGTACGAAGCGGATCCTGAATCAACTTGACTTTCTCCAAGGCACCTGAACCAAATCAATGCCCAACAACCTATCCTCTCTGGCTCAAACCAACCAATTAGAAATGACACTTTCCTCCCATATAAGTCCTCACAAGAAGCAATCTGAATACTCGATTGTTAACTGTTGTTGTTGTAGTAAACTCCACAAGTAGTAATGACTGTCATGCCATGATCTCGAGGAGCGCGACTGACGCTCAACCGAGATAGCCCGATCAAGCAAGCCTGCTAGATACTTTCTACCCGAACTTACCCATGAATAAAGAGAAGATACAACTCATCAATTAGACCATGAGATGATCATGTGAGCAACACCAATTTATTACCATTAGTTACATCATTTATAAGTCTCCAAAATATTACATTACGCATTCATAGTTTCGAAGTGAGAACATGTGATGCAATTACAACATCT
This sequence comes from Nicotiana paniculata, assembly GCA_005239505.1. Classification (NCBI taxonomy): domain Eukaryota; kingdom Viridiplantae; phylum Streptophyta; class Magnoliopsida; order Solanales; family Solanaceae; genus Nicotiana; species Nicotiana paniculata. The sequence continues at coordinate 13,305 of MDKI01046216.1, read as the reverse complement.
TTAGTTTGAATTTTTCAACACCAATATACAACCCAAACTATGTCTACGAAGCCTCTAACGGATACAAAAGAGTAATATGATAGTGCCGGCGCGCCGGATATACCTCAAAACATAATACACAAGGAACAAAATATGCACGACCCCAAAATGGAGTAGGGCTCACCAAGTCATCTGGGAGGAGAGTGTACCACTATCACTAAACAATGCCGCCTTCTAGGGAACCACCTGCATCCATTAAAGATGCAACGCCCACGGAAAAAGGGACGTTAGTACATATTGAATAGTACTAGTATGTAAGACTAAACACCCCCTAAATAGAACGAGTAAAAATGCAAAGAGAAAAAACCATAGGATAAAAATGAAAGCTTCACATAATACCAAAGCATCAAGTTAGGAGCATGAAAAAGTTTCAAGTAAATTTTCATATTTTAGGTTGGGAGATCGTTAGTACCGATATACCACTCGTGAATTTATCACAGAGTCCGATCACGGCCCGATCGGCTACGCAGTATCACCCAAAGACATCTAATCACAATCCCAGTCAGCACCATATGCGCGACATGGTGTCCAATCTCAACCCGATCGACTAGGCCGTCTCACCGCAATGCCATGTGGATTAACATCACCCCGAATAGAAATCATCACATCCCAATTAAGGGGAATAATCTCAACACATCAATATCATCCCATTTAAGGGGAATATTCTCAACACATCAGTTTGGGGATTTGCCCCTCAATTACTCCTACACCGGCACATGTAGTTTCAAGGTTAGGTTTTTTTTGACCTACCCCTTCCTCGATGATTAACGATGCTCCAAAAAATATTTATTATAAAAAGGATTTTCAGATCAATTCATAACCTTTTACACATCTTTACATTTCATTGGCACTAGTGGCCACAAATGTAATATCATTCTTGGCACGTCGGCCATATCTCATATTTCATGCTCACCCCTTTCACTTTCAAACATCATCATGGATTATCAACAACAAGGCATCTCTAATCACGACTTTTGGTACACATATGAGCAAATAAATTGCAGTTAAAACATGATTGAGTTCATAAGATTTGACATATTGGTCACATTTGAATACGCTCCCGAAAGATAACACAATATTATAAGAGTATTCAGGATGCATTTTGAACATATATCTTTCGACACAAAGTTTATTCGGAATAGTTAAATTAATTATGAATAACTGGGGACATGAGAAGTGAGAAATTGGCCCATCATACTTGAGACATACGAGAACATCGTGGGCTTCCATTCTAAGAGAGAATTTTAGCCAACATACCTCGCTTTGAGCTTTCCTTTAATTAATACTATGTTTCTGAAATCCTAGCAACTTCGATCTATTTAAAGAATGATAAAATTGAACCATAATTAGGAAGATATTTTTAGGTTCAGCTCATTTAAGCATTTCATCAAACACTAGGCGTGCATTATGATATCAAGTTCTTCTATGGTGGATTCCTTCATCCCACAACCCAATATTACCCATCTGAGCTCAAGAACCTTCCCACAAACATTGATGGTACATGCATGCATATATAACACTCTCATACCCAAGAATCGCACTCCTTATTACCCATCTTCTACCCCAAATTCGAAACGGAAAGCTAGGGCTAGAACCTTACGTCTTTAGAAGAAAACTAACATGGTTTCCTTGTGAATTCTCCAAGACTTGATCAAGGATTGATGAACAAATAGCTTAGGGATTCCATAGAGCACTTTCTTCTCTCTAAAATAACAGTTTGAACCTTATGAAATAACCCCCAAAGTCTTTTTATAAAAATGGGATCAGGTGAAATTTTTCCAAACTTAACTTACGAAGCTGGGTCTGCGTCGCAGATCGGACCGCATAACGATTATGCGGCCCGCAAAAGGGACCGCAAAAATGGTCCCAAAAACTGGGCAGGTCTGGACAGGTCTGTGACCATTATGTGGCCCGCAGAATGGTTATGCGGTCGCATAGCGTGCCGCGAAGTCTCTCTCCGGAAATCTTCATGTTGGGTCTACGATGGATTGTGTAGCCCGAAAATGATTATATACGGCCGCATACTTGACCGCAAAATGATCTTAAAAAATTGGCTCAAGTTCTGTTGCACTCTACGACCGATCTGCGGTCCGTGAAGAGGTTCTGCGGTTGCATAATGGACCGCAGAATCGCCATGCTCTGCAAAACTTTTCCTTCAACTCCCAAAAACCCCGGGTTCTAGCAAAGCTTTATAGTTCCTTACATCCTTCCCCGCTTAATATCATTTGTCCTAGAATGCGGGTCAAAATTCACCATCGGCACCCAAAGCAACCCAGCTCTTAATTGACATACCAACAGTTTCAAATTTGACTAACTCCGTAAATCTCCAGAAATTTCGGCACAGTTTCCCCTATAACTGGGCCTATCCACCTGTTAGAGAATCATAGAAACCTATCCTTATATCATATACATAATCTAACAATGTAACATAACATGAAAACGACACCAACTGTGGCCTCATAAACAATATATTACCGAAAGGAACACCCTTAACATCAGTTGTACAAGTGATACATAATTCATAGATGGTAAGCTCTTAACATTTTCATAAAACACAACTACCTAAATACATAATTATTCAAACAAATGGGGTTACTTCTTCTTCATCTCTTCCTCAGCCTCCCAAGTGGCCTCTCCAACCTGCTGGTTTCGCCATAACACTTTCACGAAGGCCATTTCTTTATTTCTCAGCTTTCGGAATTTCCTGTCAAGAATGACTATTGGAATTTCTTCATAAGTCAATTCCTCATTAACCTCAATAGTCTCAACTGGATGGGTCTCCAACCACCTTCTTCAACATGGATACATGAAATACCGGGTGCACTAAAGACATCTCTGGAGGTAGTTCAAGCTTGTAAGCCGCCCAACCAATCCTCTGAATGATTCTGTACGGTTCGACATACCTCGTACTCAGTTTACCTTTCCTATCAAACCGTATTATAACCTTCATGAGGGAAACCTTCAAGAATACCCAATCATCCTCTTTGAACTCCAAATCCATACGACGTATGTTCGAATAGGACTTCTGGCGAATCTGAGCAGTTTTTAGCAGTTTCTTAATGACCTTAACCTTCTCCATAGCCTGATGCACGAGGTCTTGTCCTCAACTCTGCTTCCCCAATCTCGTACCACCCAATGGGAGATCTACATATCTTACCATACAGAGCCTCGAATGGTGCCATCTGAATGCTAGCATGGTAACTGTTGTTGTAGGAAATTCTATGAGTGGCATATGATCACCCAAGCTACCTTTGAAGTCAATAACACAAGCGCGCAACATATCCTCGAGCGTCTGAATGGTACGCTCTTCTTGCCCGTCAGTATGTAGATGAAAGGGTGTACTAAGATTCAGCTGAGTACCCAAACCTTGCTGAAATTTCTTCCAAAAGTTAGCTGTGAACTGTGCCCCTCGATCTAAGATGATAGAAACCGGAGTGCCATTCAACCTGACTATCTCCTTGATATACAACTGAGCATACTGTTCCACTGTCTTGGTAGCCTTAACATGTAAGAAGTGTGCTGATTTCGTGATTCGATCCACAATCACCCAAATCCAGTCAAATTTGCGAGGCGTGCAGGGTCGTCCTACCACAAATTCCATGTTGATCATCTCCCACTTCCATATTAGAATCTCAATGTTTTGTGCCAACCCACCGTACCTTTGGTGTTCGGCCTTCACTTGCTGACAATTTGGACATCTTGCAACAAAGTCTGCTACATTCATGTTCATATCATTCGACCAATATACTTCCTTTAGATCATGATACATCTTTGTAGATCTTGGGTTCACAAAATACCTAGAAGTGTGAACCTCGATCATGATTCTTTCCCAGAGACCATCTACATTTGAAATACATAATCGTCCTTTGGTACCTTAGGGTATCATCATCCATGCCAAGAGAAAAAGCTGTGGTCTTATGTTTATGAATCCCCTCCTTCAACTGCACCAACAACGGATCATCGTATTACTTCTCCTTGACTTCTACAATAAGTGATGATTCAGCCCTATTTTGCACAATCACCCCTCCTTCACTATAATCCACACGATGAACTCCCAAACTAGCCAACTGATGCACCTCCTTGTCAAACAGCCTTTGATATGTCTCAAAGAGAGCCAAACTACTCATAAATTTCCGGCTAAGAGCATCCACCACAACATTAGCCTTCCCCGGATGATATAGAAAATGGATGTCGTAGTCTTTGAGTAACTCAAGTCATCTCCTCTACATCAGGTTCAATTTCCATTTTTTTGAAAATATATTGAAGGCTCTTATGGTCTGTGAATATATCCACATGGACCACACACAAATAATGACGCCAAATCTTATGCAAATACCTGCGCCGCAAGTTCTAAGTCATGTGTTGGATAGTTCTTCTCATGATTTTTGAGCGTAGAAGCATAAGTGATTACCTTGCCATGTTGCATCAATACACACCCAAGTACAATCCTTGAAGCATCACAATACACCACAAATCCATTCGTTCCTTCTGGTAGGGTCAACACAGGCGCCGTAGTCAATCTTGATTTCAACTCTTGGAAGCTCTTTTCACAAGCATCTGACCATTGGCACTTAACTGCCTTTTGCCTCAATTTAGTTAACGGAGAGGTAAGAGTAGAGTACCCCTCCACAAACATTCTGTAATACCCAGCTAAGACCAAGAAACTGCGAATCTCTATTAGAGTTGTAGGTCTAGGTTGATTCATCACCGCTGCAATCTTCTGAGGATCAACCTTAATTCCTTCTCTGGAGACGACATGACCCAAGAATGTGACAGATTCAAGCCAAAATTCACACTTTGAAAACTTCTCATACAACTTGTGCTGATATAGAGTCTACATAACTTCCCTAAGATGATCGGCATGGCCCTCTCGACTTTTTGAATATACAAGAATATCGTCAATGAACACTATCTTAAAAATCGAGAAAAGGCTTAAAGACCCGATTCATAATATCCATGAAAGTTGTCAGGCATTTGTTAGCCTAAAAGACATCACCAGAAATTCAAAGTGCCCATACTGGGTCCTAAAAGCTGTTTTGGGAATAAACTGCTCCCTGATCTTCAATTGGTGATACTCGAATCTTAAATCGATTTTGGAGAAGTACCCAACACCCTGCAATTGGTCAAATAAGTCATCCTTGGCAGTGGGTACTTATTCTTGTTTGTGACCTTGTTGAGTTGCTGATAGTCAATACACATTCTTAGTGACCCATCTTTCTTCTTTACAAATAGGACTGGTGCGCCCCAAGGCGACACACTCGGCCGGATGAAACCCTTCTCTAACAAATCCTTCAATTTTTCCTTTAGTTCCTTTAGTTTTTCTGGTGCCATCATGCTGGGGGGAATAGATATAGGTTGCATGCCTGGCATAACATCAATCCCAAAATCAATCTCCCTATCTGGTGGGATCGCAGGGAGCTCATCAGGAAAAACCTCCAGAAATTTATTCACAAGTGGCATGGACTCAAGTGTCGGTGCCTCAGCATCAGTGTCCGTAACCCGGACCAAATGATAAATAGACCCCTTGTTGATCATCTTTATGGCCTTAAGGTAAGAAATAAACCTACCCTTCGGCAGCATGTCATCCCCTTCCATTCAATAACTGTTTCATTTGGAAATTCAAATCTAACGTTTCTGGTTTGACAATCAAGCTTGGAGAAACATGAATAAAGCCAGTCCATCCCCATTATTACATCAAAATCAACCATCCCTAATTAAATGAGATCGGCCTTGGTGTCTGGACCATGCACCATGACAACACAATCTCTATAAACCTGCACGACCACAATAGACTCACCAACCAAAGTAGATACAAATAATGGCTCATGAAGTTGTTCCGGTTCTATCCCTAATTCCATAGCAACATAATGAGTGACATGGGACAAAGTGGAACCAGGATCAATAAGAGCATATACATCATAGGATTGGACAGTCAATATACCTGTAATAACATCTGGAGAAGCCTCTGAACTCTGGCGACCCCTCATAGCATAGAAACAATTGGATCCTCCCGAACTCTGTGCACCACCCCTAGCTGCACAACGCCTTGCGGGTGCTGGAGTGGCTCGAGCTACAGGAGGTATTGCAGATGTAGTAACTGCAGAACTGACTAGTTGTGTCGTACCCCTGCCCATACTCTGGCATGACGACCGAAAATCCCTCTGAATGTGACCCTTCATACCATACCCATAATATATGGGTAGGTCCATGTAGCAGACCCCTAAGTGCATCTTCCCACACCTAGGTAATGGTGGCCATCACTGCTGCTGAAATCTCCCACTAGGCCGACTCTACTGGTAGGATCCCCTGTTACCCTGACCGAGCCTAAAATGGATCCACTGCTGCTAACTGGGCCCTGAAGGCTGTGCACTAACTGAAGATGAGCAAGGGACTGGGATGGCCCTAATGACCCTCCCCCAAATGCTGACCTACCACCACCATCACCAGAAGAACCACCAAAGTTGCTGCGGACCGGGCCTTATTTCTACCATCTCGCTCCATTCTATTCTTCAATTTGCGGGTCTCCATGGCTTGAGAAAATGCCACCATCTTCCCATAGTTCATATCATAATTCAAGGCAGTTGTAGTGGCCTCAATAATAACCAAGGGGCTGAGGCCCTACAAAAACCGACACACTCTAGCCTCCATAGTGGGAAACATGTAAATAACGTACTTGGAGAGGCACGCGAATCTCATATAGTACTCCCACACACTCAGGCTACCTTGCCACAAGCTTTCGAACTCAGCAGCAGGGGCTGCCTTAGTCTCGGCAGGCAAGAAATTATCAATGAAGGCATTGGCAAACTCACTCCACCTCGCAGGAGGGATCCTTTCCTCACGAGACTCCTGCCACAACTCAAACCAAGAATATGGCACCTCTTTCAGGCGGTAGGAATCCAAATCCACTGCTTCCGTCTTAGTAGCACGCATAACTCGGAGAGTCTTATACATCTCATCAATGAAGTCGTGGGGGTCCTCCTCGAGATTAGTACCCGAGAACACTGGGGATCTAATTGAAGAAACCTGTTCACCCTGGAACTAGCGGAATCCTCTGGCTGGCTAGAAGAAGAAAGTGCAACACTCGGTATCTGGGGCTGGGATGCCACTATCTGAGTTAACATTTGTATGGCTCCCCTAAGGTCCCCATCCGAAACACTAGGGCCAGAAGCTGAGGCTGCAAGTGGAACTAGAATATCAGTTGGAGGAATTGTTGCACCCTCAGTAGGAGTAGGGATTGATGCAGTATAAGCATGAGTAGTAGAATCGGGCGGTGTAGTAGTTGGGGTAATATCCTTACCCCTCGGGTGCTCAGCCGCATTATCAAGTATAGAATCAACTGCCGCTCCTGGGGTGGCATTGGCTCCTTGGCCTGTTTTGGATTTCTTCATGGGTTCCATGTATCGTAAATAGAGCAATGCACGAGTTAAAGTAGGAATAGTCTTAAAATCAAATCTATCGCACAACCTAAAACATCAAAGAATGATGTTATTCCTAAATGCCCAAGTAGCCTCCTAATTATAGATGTGGTCGACAACACACCGATAAGAAGGACTATACTAGACACGGCTCTGAGACATCCTAGGATACGTTTGAAACCTTAGGCTCTGATACCAAGTTTGTCACACCCCGATCTCGGGGAGCACGAATGGCGCTCAACCGAGATAACCCGGTCAAGAAAGCCTGCTAGATAATTTCTACCCGAACTTACCTATGAATAAAGAGAAGATATAATTCATCTATTAGACCATGAGATGATTATGTGAGCAACACCAATTCATTACCATTAGTTACATCATTTATAAGTCTCCAAAATATTGCATTACATATTCATAGTATTGAAGTGGGAATATGTGATACCATTACAACATCTTTAGTTTGACCTTCCCAACACCAATATACAACCCACACTATGTCCACGGAGCCTCTAACAGATACAAAAGAGTACTATGATAGTGCCAGCGACAAGGCCCCGGCTATACCTCAAAACATAATACACAAGGAACAAAAGATACCCGACCCCGAAATGGAGAGAGGCTCACCAAGTCAGCTGGGAGAAGAGTATACCACTATCACTGAACAATGTCACCTGTTGTGGAACTACCTGCATCCATTAAAGATACAACGCTTCCGAAAAAAGGAACATTAGTACGTATGGAATAGTACTAGTGTGTAATACTAAACATCCCCTCAATAGAACGAGTAACAATACAAAGAGAAAAAATCATAAGATCAAAATTAAAGCTTCATATTTTAGGTTGGGAGATATTTAGTACCGATATACCACCCATGCCTTTAGAACGGAGTCCGATCACGGCCCGATCAGCTAGGCCGTCTCACACAAAGACATATAATCAAAATCACAATCACCACCATGTGCACGGCATAGCATCCGATATCGACCCGACCGGCTAGGCCGTCTCACCACAATGCCATGTGGATTGACATCACCCTCCACTGGCAATCATCTCATCCGAATTAAGGGAAATAATCTCAACACATCAATATCATCCCCTTTAAGGGGAATATTCTCAACAGAACAGTTCGGGGATTTTCCATTCAATCACTCCTACACCGACGCATGTAGTTTCGGGGTTTGGTTATTTCGACCTACCCTTTATCGGTGAATAACGATGCTCCAAAAGATATTTATTATAAAAAGGATTTTCAGCTCAATTCATAACCTTTTACACATCTTTTCATTTCATTGGCACTAGTGATCACAAATGTAATATCATTCTTGGCAAGTCGACCATATCTCATATTTCATGCTCATCCCTTTCACTTTCAAAGATCATCATGGATTATCAACAACAAGGCATATCTAATCACGACTCTTAGTACACATATGAGCAAATAAGAGTCTTAGGCACATTGAGTTTTCTTCCATAATTTGGCATAATAACTTGCAATTGAAACATGATTGAATTCATAAGATTTGATACGTTGGTCACATTTGAATATGTTCCCGAAGGATAACACAATATGATAAGAGCATTCAGAACACATTTTGAACATATATATTTCGACACAAGGTTCTTGTAACCATGAAACCCCAGGATCTAGTAAAGTTTTATAGGGCTTTACAATAACCAATCCCAAGAAACCCTGAAATCAATAAGATAGACGCGTAGCATGTCCTCCAAGATTTGAATGGTGCGCTCGGAGTGCCCGTCCGTCTGGGGATGAAATATTGTATTCAACTCAATCCGCATACCTAACTCCTGCTGTATAGCTCTCCAAAAATACGACGTGAATTGGGTGCCTCATTCGTAGATATAATTTCCCGGATATAGATTTAAGTCAGGAGCTCTAAAGAATAGGTAGCTGCCATTGGAATGAAATGCGCCGACTTGGTCAACCTATCCACAATAACCCATACTGCGTCAAAAGTATTCAAAGTCCGTTGGAGCCCAACAACAAAATCCATGGTAATACGCTCCCATTTCCCCTCGGGAATCTCAAGTCTCAGAAGCAAACCGTCAGGCCTCTGATGCTTGTACTTCACCTGCTGGAAGTTCAAACACCGAGCCACATGCTCAAATATATATTTCTTCATTCTTCTCCACCAATAATGCTGCCTCAAATCTTGATACATCTTGGTACCACCCGGATGAATGGAATACCGCGAAATTGGGCCTTCTCAAGAATCAATTCATGCAACCCATCTACATTAGGCACACAAATCCAATCCTACATATGTAACACCCCATCATCTCCAATAAAAGCCCCCTTAGCATCATCGTGTTGCACTGTGTCCTTAAGAACAAGCAAATGGGGGTCATCATACTGACGCTCTCTGATGCGCTCATACAAAATAAGACCGAGAAACCATGTAAGCAAGAACCCAACAAGGCTCCGAAACATCTAACCTCACGAACTGATTGACCAAAGCTTGAACATCTGGTGCTAGCGGTCTCTCGCCAACTGGAATATATGCAAGGCTACCCATGCTCTTAGCCTTTCTGCTCAAGGCATCGGCCATCATATTGCCTTCCCTGGATGGTACAAAATGGTAATATCATAGTCTTTTAAGAGCTCTTAGCACCTCCACTGCCTCAAACTTAGATATTTTTGCTTAAATAAGTGTTGTAGACTTTAATGATATGTGAATATCTGACATAACACACCGTAGAGATAATGCCTCCAAATCTTTAATGCATGAACAATAGCTATCAACTCTAAGTCATGAACAAGGTAGTTCTTATCATGAACCTTCAATTGTCGAGAACATAGGCTATCACCCTACCATCTTGCATTAACATCGTTCCAAGCCCAATATGTGATGCATCACAATGCACAGTGTAAGACCCCGAATGGGTAGGCAACACCAACAATGGAGTTGTAGTCAAGGAAGTCTTGTGATTTTGAAAGCTCAACTCATACTCATCAGACCACTTGAATGGGGCACTCTTCTGGGTAATCTAGTCAATGGGATTGCGATATATGAAAACCCCTCTACAAACCACCGACAATAACCCGCCAAACCTAGGAAGCTCCAAATCTATGTAGATGAAGTAGGTCTAGGCCAGTTCTGAACTGCCTCAATCTTCTTAGGATTTATTTTAATGACCTCGGAAAATACCACATGCCCCAAAAAGGAAACCGAATCCAACCAAAACTCACACTTTAAAAACTTGGCATATAACAGAGTATCTCTCAAGTTCTGAAGTACGATCCACAGATGATGCTCATGTTCCTCTTGACTGCGGGAGTAAACCAAAATATCATCAATGAAGACAATCATAAAAGAATTTAAATAGGGCATGAATACCTGGTTCATTAAATCCATAAATGTTGCTGTAGCATTTGTCAAGCCAAATGATATCACTAGGAACTCATAATGCCCATACCGAGTCCAAAAAGTTATCTTGAGGACATACGATACCCTAATCATCAACTGATGGTAGCCATATCTCAAATCAATCTTCGAAAACACTTTGGCACCCTAAAGCTGATCAAATAAGTCATCAATCCTCGGCAAAGGATACTTGTTATTGATAGTGACTTTATTAAACTGCTGATAATCTATACACATCCTCATTGAATTATCCTTCTTCTTCACTAGCAACACAAGTGTACCCCAGGGCGAGACACTAGGTCTAGTGAATCCCTTATCAAGCAAATCCTGCAATAGCTCCTTCAATTCCTTCAACTCAGTTGAGGCCATACGACATGGTGGAATAGAAATGGATTGAGTTCTCAGAGCCAAGTCAATACAGTAGTCGATGTCATATGTCGGGGGCATTCCCGACAAATCTGTAGGAAACACCTCATGAAACATGCGCACAACTAGTACTGAATCCATGAAAGGGACCTTTGCACTAGGATCGCGGATGTATGCCAAATATGCTAAACATCTCTTCTCAACCATATGTTGAGCCTTCACATAAGAAATATTCCTGCTAGTAGAATATCCATGAGTCCCTCTCCACACTAATCGAGGCAACCCCGGTATGGCTAAGGTCACCATCTTGGCATGACATTCCAAAATAGCGTGATAAGGTGACAACCAATCCATTCCCAAAATAACATTAAAGTCCACCATATCAAGAAGTATAAATCTACACTAGTCTTAAGGCTCCCAATAGAAACCACACACGAGCAATAAACACGATCTACAATAATAAAATCTCCCACATACGTGGACACATAAATAGGAGCACTCAAAGAATCACGAGGCATAACCAGATATGAAGCAAAATAGGATGACACGTAGGAATAAGTAGAGCCCAGATAAAATATAACTTGATCTCGGATGGAAAACTGGAATAAGACCTATGATGACAGCGTCAGATGACTCCATCTCAGGTCTAGCTATACTTTATCTCGTCCAAGCCAAACCTCTATTTGATGTTGTGAAACGGTCGGAGAAATAATAGTATCCAACAAGGAGTTAGGGTAGATTTTCCACATGCAACTATGAATGGGACTAGGAGTATATATTTGAGTGAATGAGCCTGAATTATCTCGGATTACACTTTCACAAAAGTTGATTTCTTTTTAAATCTATTTAAAACTAAGGATTAAAACTAGCAAATTATTTTTGATTGTTTTCCAAATAGTAAAAAGGCCTAGGGCTATGACTTCACCTAGGTGTTCACTTAATGGGTTGTAAGCCTTAAATCTTATTTTCTTGGTCGGGGTGGATTATAGTTATCAACATTCGATTACCCACTCAATACCTCTCGGTCAGAGAGTGATTTTTCCGAATTTGGCTTTTTCAAGTCCAAATGGGTATTGAACAAAATAGTTGATAATAATCTCAAGTCGAGTTTTACTATCTCTATATACAACCCTTTAATTGGGTTAATCAATCTCTCGATTGACCCAGTTCCTTGCTAGCCAAGTTTTCCTAGACTAAGTCTCTCTTTCTCAAGAAGAGACCAAGTCAATTAGGCATGAAATAATGTTTGCAACCATTAAATATTCAATTAAAAGGAAGAACATAGCTAGATAATCAAACACCCATTAAGTTTACACACTAAGGTTGGGTCACAACCCTAGTGAAAATCTACCTATGCATGCTTAAATAGAAGATAAAGAAGAAGAAGTGATAATTAAACCCATTTTAATGATTGAAATGTTAAAACTAATATTCAAAAAGCTCAAAATAGCTAAAAAAACTAAAAGAAACAAAGAAAACGGTTGCTGATGTCAAAAGGTACAAAAGTTAACCTAAAAAAGTGAAGCTATTCTATTTATACAGTGTTAGAATTTTCGGACAAAATTGCCCTTTTCAGAGGTTGTACAGCCGCACAATTCCATGTGCGGTCCGCAATTGGCTTCAGTCTTGACATGAGTTGAATCTGCGCCGCACATTTCTGAACCGCATCCACATCTCTCATATTCTGCGGTCCGCACATTTCTGGGTGCGGCCAGCACAGGGCTCTTCTGCGGACCGCACAAATCTGAGTGCGACCGTGTTAGCTAACTTCTGCGGCCACACAATAATTGTGCGATACGCACTTCCTTTGAGCTTGGAATGAGAACTCTCTGAATTTTTGATCTGGCTTAGCTTCTGCGGCCGCACATTTCATTTGCGGACCGCACTTTGCACTTGGACTCTAATGAGTTTTCCTTCAGAATCTGCGACCGCAGATGGAAATCTGCGGTCCGCGCTTTGAGCTTCTGTGCCTGATTTTGTCCTTGAGTTCAGATCACTCCTTCTTGATTTTTTTTTTTGGCAAATCCACTAGGCAGGAGTAGGGCTAGTTTTATTAATACTAAAAAGCTAAAAAGTACCACATAGGAAGAGTACAAATAAGG
>ML349657.1:0-15100 GCA_005239505.1 Nicotiana paniculata | reverse complement strand
TCCAAGTGAACCTTGAATAATCATCAACTAGCACCATCACATATCTCTTACCACCTCTGCTCACAGTTCTCTTAGGACCACACAGATCCATATGAACCAGTTCCAACGTCCTGGTGGTACTGACTATTTTCTTACTTTTGAAAGAAGACATTACCTGCTCCCCCTTGCACATGTCTCACAAACTTTGTCTTCCTTGAACTTAATGTTAGGAAGTCCTACCGCTAAGTCCTTAGAGACTAGTTTGTTAAGCTGAGTCAGACNATCACTGTCCAACACACTTAGGCAAGTGAGTTCATTTTCAGACAGTGTGGACAAGTCTATGACATAGATGTTATTCATTATTTTTCCCTGCAAAACAATCTTGTCAGTAAGCAAGTTAATCACAAAACATTTTGTGGAAGTAGAGGCAACCAGGTTACCTCTGTCACACAATTGTGATACACTGATCAGGCTATATTTCAAGCCATCTATTAGATACACATGTTCAATGGATCGTGTGTCATCCTTACCTACCTTACCAACCCCAATAATTTCACCTTTCTTTCCATTTCCAAAGGAGACATTTCCTCCTTTGAGACTTTCAAGTGAAAGGAACTGTTCCATGTTCCCAGTCATATGCTTTGAGCAGCCACTATCCAAATACCAAATCTGGCTGCCTCCTCTCACTTGAACCTACAAAAAGAATCAGAGGTTAGTCTTAAGAACCCAAACTAGTTTTGGTCCTTTTCTATGAGAGAATGGATGAATCAAATTTTTTCTGGCCCAATTTGGTAGCCAGTCTTTCTTTTTGACAAACCTCTCATTTTTTCGACTGGCATGCTCTTTTGCAGTACACTCATATTTGTAGTGACCATTCTTACCACAATGGGTGCAGATTTTATTCTCAAGGAGAGTGAGATACTTGCTTTTGGGATCCCACTTGGGCAATTGACTTCCAAAGCCAATCCCTCTCCTGTTGCTACTATGATTCTCTTGAAGCCATATCAGGGCATCAGAGGATTTATTCCATTTACAAGTTCGATCTAATTCATGTTTGACTTTGCCAAGTTCTTCGTTAAGAGTTCTTATCTGTTCATCCTTGGCATACATCATATCTTTTAGTTTTCCCACGTTTTCTTCTAACATGATATGAGAATAATCAACAACTTTTTACTGGATCCTAGCTTTAGCTTTAAGTTTTCAGATTTTAGTTCTAGAACCTCAGTTTCAAGTGGATGAACATGGTTCAACAAGACAATGTTTTTCTTTTCAGATTCACTGACTCTGATTTCCAGGTTCATGCACTTTGCTTTTAGCATTGCACATTCTTTAGATAGTTGATCCTTCTCTTTGGTTGTTTCCTCAGAATCATCTATGAAATCAAGTAGCAACTCAGAGAGTTTTTCCTTAGATAGGAACTTTACTTTGTTTTTAAGATGGGAGATACTTACCTCTAGTTCTTCATGTGCTTCCTCATCAGATTCTCCAATTTCCATGAGCGCCTGATCTTCAGTCTCCCCATCTTCTGATTCCTCATCTGAACTTTCCCCCCAAGCAGCAACCATAGCCTTGTTGTGGTTTTCTTGCGTTAGACCTGTTCCTTCTTCCTGTTCCTTCTTTCATATCTCTCCTTTTTCCATTCTACTTCCCACTGAGGACAATTTTTGATGAGATGGTCAGTCTTACCACATTTTTAGCATCCCTTATTGGTTGGCCTTTCTGGAGCTTTTGCTTTGTTGTAGTTTCCTCCTCTAGAGATACTCTTCTTCCTCATGAGAAAGTTTCTGAATTCTTTGGTAATCATGGCCATCTCATCTTCCTCCAGATCTTCTCCCTCAGTGATTCTTAGTGATAGGCTTCTCTTCTTCTTTGGACCATCCATCTTCATTGTCTGCCTTCTGAGTTCATAGGCAGTGAGGTTTCCAATCAACTCATCCAATCTTAGGGTTGCCATATTTTTGGATTCCTGGATAGCAGTGATTTTGCTTTCCCAGGAAATAGGCAAGAACCTTGTCAGGATCTTCTCAACCTTGTCCTCTTCAAGAATGACTCTTCTAAGAGACTTCAGTTCATTAGTCAAGGTGGTGAACCTTGTGTTCATCTCTTGGATAGTCTCTCCTTCTTTCATAGTGAAGTTTTCATACTGAGAGTATAGTAGAGTACCTCTTGACCTTTTTACCTGAGGTGTTCCTTCATGGGCTACTTGCAAGTTATCCTAGATCTCTTTGGCAGTGGTGCAGCTTTGGATTCTGCTGCACTCGTCTGGACCTAGTCCACATCTAGCCACTTCTTGGCCTTTGCATTCTTTTCCCATTTCTTCAGATCCTCAGTAGTGCAGTCAGCTCTAGTCTTTGGTACATCTATACCTTCAGAAGTCTTCATCATGGTGGCTAGAGGACCATCAGTGACTATGTCCCAGAGTTCATAGTCTTCTCCAATCAGGTGATCCTTCATCCTGTTCTTCCACCAAGGGTAATACTGGCCATTGAAGAGTGGTGACCTTGCAGTTGATTGACCCTTCCAGTTTCCGGGTGGTGCACTCATCTTGATATTCTCCAAGGTGTTAGCCTTTCAAGGATAACCTGCTCTAATACCAATTGATGTTTTAGACGTCAATACCACACAAGAAGATAGGTTAATTTGTATGGTATCCAATTTTCGAGTGCTGTCTCTCTAGAAAAACCTAGTTCTTCTTGGTGTTCCAACTTCTACTATTGCGGAATAATAAAAGAAGTAAGTAAAAACACAGAGATTTTTACGTGGAAAACACCTGGCTCAAAAGGTGAAAAAACCACGACCTACTCCTCAGTAGGATTTTCTCAAACTCTTCACTAAACTCTGAGCCAAACGGACTTACAAAATAAACTCTTTTGTAATCCTAGGACTAACTCTAATCCCCTCGTAGTAACTAGCCTCTAGCTAATTTCTACAAGCTTCAAGTTAACCCTAACTTGAACAATGTGTACCTATTACAATTACTTCTATGAAAGCTAAAAAGATACAATATTAAATCGCCTACTACAACCAGCTAGACTCAATGACAAACAGATGAAACTGGTTCTTCTAGCTGGTCTGTAGCCTTTGTATCGCACAGTAACTCTTCTTGCAAAATATCTGGGAATTTTACTTTCAGATCTTGATTCACCTCTGCACTTGTGCGTTCTTAATTCAAGCAAGAATACTTCAATTATTTATAGAGTCAGTTGCTGAGTTTGTCGTTCAGTTATGGTACATCTCTTCCTGGGAGAAAGAGTTCGTATTAAACTCAACTTCCTTCCTTCGTCACTGTCCTTGCTGAATTCAACTTCTACTCTCTTATCAATTTGCAACCTTTTCGCATTAGGAGACACTCTCCTTGTCCATTGATACTTCACAATCGTATTCATCTCCTATGCATATACAGTTCATGTGCCAACGCATCAGGTCAAGTATGTGTGCTGTGATGGACCTGGTTCAACTGGTCAGACATTTGTCAATCTTCAAAACTATGAAGTGACTTGGGTCAACAGGTGTTGAGGCGAGTTGGGGAGGTTGCTTATGAGCTTGCCCAACCTCCCAGCTTATTAGGTGTTCATCCAGTTTTCCACGTATCTATGCTCCGGAGGTACCACGCTGACCTGTCTCACGTGTTAGACTTCAGTACCATTCAGCTAGACGAGAGGTTGGGTTACAAGGAGGAGCCAATTGCCATTATTGACAGGCAGGATCGCCAGTTGAGGTGTAAGAGGGTTTCCGCCGTGATGGTCTAGTGGAGGGGACAACCAGCCGAGGAGGCGACTTGGGAGTCTGATGAGGACATGCAGAGTAGATACCCACACTTGTTCATCACTTCAAGTATGGTTCTAGACCCGTTCGAGGACGAACGTTTGTTTAAGAGGTGGAGAATGTAACGACCCGACCGGTCGTTTTTCTTTATAGAACCCCATGCTCCTAAATAAGACTTCCTGTATTTGCTTTTATTGATTGATGACTTGCGGTGATGGTTGGTTCGAGATTTGGAAGAGTTTGGGTTGGAATTGGAACACTTAGTTCCTTAAGATTGGCCTTAAAGGCCAAGTTTGACTTCGGTCAGCATTTTTAGTGAACGACCTTGGAATCGGGATTTGAAGGTTCCAATAGGTTCGTATGATAATTTCGGACTTAGGCGTATGTTCGGAACGGGTTTTGGATGACCCGAGGGTGTTTCAGCGCCAAATAGTGAAATAAGATTCTTGAAGTTCTATATTTGAGGTTTGGAACGTGTTTTGAGCATATCGAGGTCCAAACAGAATTCCAAGATCGGGAATAGTTCCGTAGTGTCATTTATTACTTGCTCGCAAAATTTGGTGTCATTCCGAGTAGTATAAGTACGTTTTGGCGTGTTGGAAGTAAATTCAAGAACTTAAAGTTCATAAGTTGAGTTTAGTTGGTTTTGAGGTACGATTCTTATATTTAATGTTGTTTCGGGTGTTCCGTAGGTTCGAGCGAGTCCATTTTATGATTTAGAACTTGTTGGTATATTCTAACGGGGCCTCAGGGGCCCCGGATATCATTCGGACGTTGCGCGAGGCGAGTCCCAACTCAAGTGAACTGCTGGTGCACCAGTTCTGGTGCGACCGAGACCGCAGAAGCGGTCGAAGCCTCGTAGGTAGATCCTTGAAAGGATGCCATGATCCGCAGATGCACTTCCCCCTTTCGCAGGTGCAGTCCGCAGGTGCGGGCACCCCCTTTGCAGGTGCGATGCCTGCCAGTCTCCCTCTTTTCCGTCGATGCGGACAATCGCTGAAGGCAGTGGCTGTTGATACACAATTTTTCTTCAAAATTAATTTAAACTTGCTTATATACCTTCAAAATCAGTTTTTATAACAATTGCTATTTTTCTATAATTTTCCCACATATTTATTAATTTACCCAGTGGTTTATCTCTAATAATTGATAATAAATTGTATTACAAATAATTTCAAAACATTTCGTGATTTAATATATCATTTTTGGTCTTATTAAGACCAAATTTATTTCACAAACTAGCCGAATTGGCACCATTTGACTATAAATGCAATAACTTTGCAATTATATCCTAATTACTTATTTCTATGTTAATTTTGCTCAATAATTAGTCATTTATATTTTTAATATTAATTAGTCATTTTAGCTTAATCTATTAAGCAGCAATTTCATTTTTATAATTATTAGCCATTTTTATAAAATATTTATCTACTTCAATTGGGTATTTAACTTATAGCCATTTTTTTCAATTCCAATTTCAGTCTTATTTATCCAAACCCAAAGCCCGACTAAATTGACCCAACAACCCAAGGCCCAAGTCCTAAGCACCCGACCCAACCCCCATGCTTGATCTGAACCGTTGATCATATGAGATCAACGATCCAGATTCAAGTTACCATAATTAACTCAACAAAACCCCCCAATCGACCCCTCATTTTCCCAAGCCCCGTCTCTCTCTATCCCACTCTGTTACTCTCTAGCTCTCTCTAGAAGCTTCCTTGGCTTCTCTCCTCCGATGGGTTCTATTCACCTTCTCCGGCCGGTTCTCTCACCGGAAGCTATGGTTCTTCACCACCTCTTGGTTACCTACCCACTTTGCACTGGTCCAGTGATACTCTAGGGCTCTCAGGTGAACCTGGAGCGGTCCAACTCATCTCCCATGGTCCCATGCCACTTTCCGGCCTCCCCGGCCGTTTGAGTAAGGATTACAACCTATTCCGGCTTAGGCCAGTGCCGTTTTTGAGGTTCTTCCTACTTCTCCGGGTTCCATGAAACCCTAACCCTATGTATTTTGATTTATTCTAGATCTACTTTAGATCTACAGTATTACGAAGCTTCTTTCTATGTTTTTCTCCGAAAACGTTCATCTTTAAACGATCTTTCAATTTTAAAACTAGGGTTTCACAAACCCCTTTCAAAAATCGATTTTCTTTTACTTCTGCTTTAATGTTATTCTATGCTTTTCTCTGTTAACACGATTGATTCAAAGCTTCTTACTGAAAAACCTAATTTTTAGGGTTTTAGTTCGTCTTGTTTGCTATGTTTGGCCAATCTGTATGCTTCTTCTGGACTCTCTATGTACTCTATGCTTCTTACTCTAATTCGTGGTTTGGGGTTTCTGAATCTATACTATTCCTCTCGCTTAGGGTTTCTCTGAACTCTGGTGCTGATCATTGTTTAATAGGTCTGATTATTGATTGAATGGTTGTTTATCTGATACCCTCTACTGACTCTGTGTATCTCTTTGCATAGCTGTGATATTTTCCTCGAACCTATGATTTTGTATTTTCTGTACTGATTTTTCGAATTGTTTCCTTGGTTGTGGGATACTTTCCTTAATTATACTTGATTCCCTGTGATTTTAATTACATTCAAGATTCCCTCGACTAATTTTCAGAATCAAACTCATACTTTGCTTTATGAATCTGCTATCAGTTTTTTAGTATGTACTTTCCTTAATTATGTGTTATGAACTTGGTATTTATTACATACTCCATGCTTTTACTACCCCTATTATAGTAAAATCACTCTAGTTGATTCCTTTCCCTGATTTAACTCTGATTGGCCCATTGAACTTGACTCCCTAATTATAGGGAGTCCAGGTCTTTAATTGATACTGATTGATTATTATTTTCATAATTATGTTAGACTAGTTACTCCTTACCTTATTTCTTTACTCGTTTTCAGAATTATAAAAACCCTACCCTCTTTAGCATAAGACACCAATAGATACACGAACACATACACACAAACATCACTTATATTGCTCTGAACTCTCACTTGCTTTGCTGCATATTCTCTCTTGTTCCTCTGGCTACTCAGTCGGCTGAAAGCCCAGACTGAGTAATTTATTGCTGCTCTATTGCTCTACATACTACTGTCCTATTGCTCTACTTCTGCACCTTGCTGTTCTATTCTTACTCTTAACTGGTAATGTTTCTAGTTTAAGTTTATAGCATCCAACTCAATATGTTTCTATTTGTACTAAGGTTCCTGTTATTTCTCTTATGCTTCTACTTATGGTTCTGTTGCTTGCCTTGCAGCTAGTATATTTTCTTTGTCTATGTGACCTCTCCTTCCTTCTATGTTTAGCATGTCTTCTTGTCTATGTGATTCCCCTTTCCCTTTAGTCTGACATGTATATTGCTTTTCCTTATATGTTTCCATCATGAATCTGCCTGACTCCCAACACTATAAACATGTACCCCCTAACACTTAGTTATTATGTAAATCCTAATCCTGGACCTAACATGTGCCTCTATTTGACACCTGCCTCAATCTAATGTTGTTAGATTCCTGGCATGAACATTCTGTGATAACTAGGTTGTGATTGTTTAAACCCTATAGCACTATCATGAGGACTATTTATGTGCAAGTCTGCTTCTACTATGTGATTTATTTGTCCCCAGTTCCCCTATCCCTATTTGTGTTTTCTTCCTAAACCATGTATGTTCTGAGTTGCTGATTGTCCTGTTTCTTTATTCTTCAAACCAGTTTTCATAAAACAAACTCTCATGTTGTTCTCTGAAGCTATTTTCAGAACAGTTATTTCAAAAGCTACTTTTCAAACTCAACTCTTTTTAAACTATAGGCACATCTCACCTGGGTTACAAAGGATCATGGCATATGGCATGTTTGGATCTGGATACTTGGGCCTACTGTTAGGCTCCCTATAGTAACTTCTTAATTTTCTTACTTATTTTTATGCAATGCTGGTGTGTAATAATTAATTGTAAAACGATTCTGGGGCTGGATAGTGAAATAGGTGGGGTTATGCATGCTTAGTATAACTATGGGTAGAAACCATGATTATAGGGTTTATTATCATATGTGTGCAATAGTCACCTGCTTAGAGGTACTTTCTATGCATGCATTAGATACCATGTTTTAGGTCTAATGATTTCAGCATGTAAACCCTACTCATGGCCGCTTAGAGAATCATGTTTGTATTTAAACAACCAGTGAAAGCTGGTATAATTGCTGCATCATCTTTGCAAATGCCTCACTTAGAAATCCTGTTAGTAGTTAAAATAACTACAAAAATGGTTGTCATAGTGTTACTGTCTCTGCATCTCCACGATCACCATGTCTAGAAATCCCGTTTTAGGTTAAGAACATTAATCGTCAATATTTGCATTAGAGACCATGTTACCGTAGGAATTCATTCTCAGCATGCTCATATTACCTATACCAAACTCATGTGTTAAGGACATACTGCTGTGAACATTTAAAAATCCTATGTTAGGTTCTGCAATTTAACCACAATACACCTTTGTATGTTTTGTTTCAAGCCAAAAGATGCGTAATAAGTAAATCTCGCTAAAATAGATTTTGATTACTGAAAACGTTTTGTGCATTTTAAAACAGCATGCATAGGTTTGCATACCCAACATCCTGCCTGCATTTAGATATCATGCTTCGTAGGACCTGCATCCATACTTGTTTAAATACTCACTTTTTTTACCACGACTAAGTCTAAACAGATCCATCCTGACTATTCACTATTTTCTGAGACTAAACAAGATAACTGGAGTATTTTTAACCCGCCTAGACAAGTCTTAGGCATTACGTTTATTAAAACTCGAAAAACAATCTCTTTGTATTGTTTGGCTAATTACAGATCTAATTCATAGTCTAAAACTGGTAAAAAGACCTCTTCTGAAACTCAGTAATCAGACCGTCCTGAGGTAGTATTCTTACTTAGACATCCTGCCTTAGGTTCTAAAATTCAAAGATCTCTTTGTGTTTGAGTCGTTCTAATTATGTGTATTAATTTGTGGAGGAATTCACGAGCCTCATATCTGCTATTGTGTATATCCCCTATACTTGCAGTCCTAAATGTTTTATTTGTCGCTTAGAATTTTGTCCTTTAAACCTAGGGGTTCAACCTAGTACCTACCCCTTTAGGAATAGTAGTCCTCGCCTCCTATGGGAATGATAGGATGGGACGACTAATACCACGCAATAAGTTTTCGTGACCAGCACACGCGTTTTAAATACCTTCGCGGGGTGGGGAAGGGTAGAATATGGATATGATGACCGGTGCGCTAATACCACATGTAGCTCTGCCTATCGGGTATTGCATTGATGTGATCCGTATTACTTTAAACCTAGGACATTTTCTCAATGTTTACTTTTAATTTCTTTTCAAACTTTCAATAAAGCTCCAATACTTGTTTGAAATCCCCTCTTATGTGAGCCTTGCTTGTTATTTGTTTATTGTCCGAATTCACGAAACCATTTGGCCGAGACCCACAGTGTTGGATCTTGAGGGGTGCCTAACACCTTCCCCTTGGGATAACTTCAAGCCATTACCCAATCTCTGGTAATGCAAACTAGTTCATGAGTTAACTACTCAAGGTGCCCTAACGCACCATAAAAATCGTTAGGTGGCGCCTCTTCCTTTAAACTTCTTCCTTCAAAAGGAGTTTGTCCAGAATGTCAAGAACCCAATCTCTCCGCACCTAAGTTTTTTGGGGGAATAAAAGGGGGCACGACAGCATGGCGACTCCGCTGGGGATTATAGGCTTTTACCATTTCGAATTGTTTCATAAATTCATGCCTTTATTTTAAAAACTTGCACCCTTTCCTATTCCCTTTTCATGCAATTAATTGGTTACTTCGAGTATTTATTTTTTCAAAACGTAACTGACATGTCTCTTAGTTTTCTTTTGTAACTGCGTTTAATCATTATCGCCGTTTTTACCGCTTTCTTTAACGTGCAAATACGTGACAACTGATTTTAAATACTTATTGCATAAATCATGCTCAACATTCATACCCCACTCGTGCCAAACAAAATACTATAGCAACACTTGATGAGTGGTTGAGCCCTTCCTATATTATCACCCCCTAAATTCGGAAAGGCTTATTAGCGATAAAACTAGTCGATCAGCGGTGCAGTCGACGGTTCCATGCCTTTCCCCTTTGAGTTGTCCGCTCAAAGGTACCAGTCTAAAATCCCATAGAAACCTTACTCTGCCGAACTATTGCATGCATCATGGTCAAACCTAGTCAAAGCTAAAGTGTTGTCCGCACGATAGCTTTTAAGATAGCCTTATCCAAAAGTCCATCGGGTTTCCCTGAACCCAAACGGATGCCCTCACGTTCTGTGTATTTATTTGGAGAACTTAATGCTTCCTACTAATTATTGACGTTAAATAGTCGAGTCCGGTGGGGGTAAGGGCCTAAGCTATTTGTTTTGCAGAAGAAAATGAGGCACGAAGTCCCTAGATTCGGCATGGTCTCCAACATCCACCCAAAATTGCTGAGTTGGTGGGAGGATTTACACTCTAGTGACAAAGCTAGAAACATTTGGGTAATCTACCATCACTTCTGGAAATCCAGCCTAACAAAATGATAGTAGAGGCTGCTACCCTGTTCTGGGATCGCGAAAGATCTGTGTTCCACTTTGGGAGCATCGAAATGGCACCGTTGATAGAAGAGATAGGGGGGTTGGCTAACCTAGTATGGGAAACTCCGGGGTTATTGATGCTTGAGAACCACACAGGCAGAAGTTTCCTCGAAATGATGGGTCTGAAAAAGGATGCGGAATTGGTATGTCTGGAGGATTCGTACATTCCTTTTGATTACCTGTACGAACGGTATGGCTACATCAAATCATATCGTACCTACCATGATGAGTTTGCTATCACCTCTCTGGGACACGTCCATCGCCGAATGTTCGTGTTTATGGTCTGCTTTTTGGGATTGATCGTGTTCCCGATGAAGAAAGAAAGGATCCATACCAGGCTAGACATGGTAACTAAGACCGTAATGGAAGGGTTAAATGGACAATATTTCAGCATTGTGCCTATGATCGTTGCAGATATGTACCGGGATTTAGAAAAATGTCAACAAGGAGCAAAACATTTCGAAGGTTGCAATCTGTTACTCCAACTCTAGCTTGTAGAACATCTCCAAAATGGGAATATCTACAGGACATCCACCGCCGAATGTGGGATGACCACATCGCTTTCCATCACCTAAAGCGAATGAACTATATCCCTGACATGTTCGCTCAACCTGAGGACGCCTAAGGATGGGTCGAGCTCTTTGATAACCTGACTGAAGAACGGGTTCAGTGGATGTTCGAATGGTTTCCAACAGATGAGTTCATCATTCAATCCCAAGACACATCATTTCTAGTATTGATTGGTCTAAGGGGGACCTACCCTTACGTCCCTCTTCGAGTTATGAGGCAGGCAGGAAGGAAACAAGTCATCCCTAGGGTCGAGAAGGTGAGCCATCTCCGAGCCGACTTTCAAAATAATGACAGTCCTCACAAGTGCATGGCTCAACACCTATGGAATTGCAAGGTTATACTAGAGAAAGACACCATCAAGCCGAACATGTATCATGCCGGTTATACCCCTTTCTATCCAAGTTGGTTAGAAGAAGATCTGGGTGGTCAGAGCAAGACAGGGTACGTCCGAGGTCACAGGGTCGTAGACGAAAGGGCTGAAGCACAAGTCAAGTTCAACCAGTTGCGTAAAAGGATCCGGGAAAATGAGGATGATCACCACAAGATACATGCGTCCAACAAAAGACTGATCGAGGAATGGAAGGACATGGCTATTAGCGCCAACAAAAGGCTGGGATATTTGGAACGATGTATAATCGATTTAGAAGAAAAGTTCATCAAAAGGGTTGAAGATTGTCAAAAGGTTGAGGGAGCTGCAGCAGGATATTTATTAAGAACTTATCTGTTGTTGGGACTTCACGAGCTGGGAAAGCTGCTAGAAGAAAGCAGGAATGTCGAATCTGGGGAAGGTCCTTCTGGGACCAAGTATATAAGAAGGTCTTTATTTTTCCAACAATGTAATAAGGCCAATAGCCATTAGTGATTTTTATTTTTGGTCTGTCATTTCGGGATTCGTCTATTTTATTATCAATAAAATGAGGCATTTAGCATTTTAAGTTCTCCAAATCAATTTGTCGCTAGGCCTACCTCAGGCGCAAAGAGGTCCCCAAATTAGGACACGCTTTCATTTTCGCATTGTGTGTTAAAATACTGCAATACTCTTTTCATAATCCTCACTGACTTGGTTACCCTTTGTTTTTATTCTTTCTTACTCTCCTCCCCAAAGGTTAGTTCGTACATTCTAGCATCATCAGCCTATCGCACCAGATCCAAGGGCCCTCCACCTACTCCTCCCTCTAGTCCTCCGAAGGGCAAAGACAAAGGCAAAAGTAAGATGGAAGAGTCCAGCGACATCAGAAAGGAGAATGTGATTGAAAGGGTAGAGGCCACTGATGGACGAGGTATTCAGGTCCTGCATGAGAACATGTCTCCACTTGAACAAAAATTGCTGAAGTTTCAGGAAGAACTAGATCAAGTACGGAATTTGGCCAGCTTGTCGTTTTCCCCCAACGTCCCTGACGTCAACCTTCCAAATGCTCAAAACCCCACATCTCCACAAAATATCCCAAGACAGCAAAACCATCACACCACTCCCCTAAAGAACCAAATCCTCCCGACACAGTACAATGCTTGCCACACCTCAAATAACACCCCAATGCTCATCCCAGAACCTCAAACCCCACAAAAGACCATTTCCACACCTATAACAATCCCATCTATATGGAAACTGTGACCCATTCCACTCCGCCTATCCCACAGGCATCCGAGTCTGACGAAAAGGATTTACTTATCAAGAACCTGACCGAAGAGCTTAAGAAGCTGACCAGCCGAGTTCAGGGTGTTGAAGGGACCAAAGGGATTGAAGGGTTGAATTATGAAGACCTTTGTATCCAACCTGANTGTTCATGAGGAGTTTGAAAGGAGATGCACTGTCTTGGTACATCAGCCAAGACCCCAAGAAATGGTCAAACTGGGTAAGCATGGCGTCTGATTTCATGGACAGTTTTAGATTCAACACAGAGAACGCACCAGATGTGTTCTACATTCAAAATTTAAAGAAGAAGCCTACAGAGACCTTTCGCGAGTATGATACTCGCTGGAGGTCCGAAGCCGCTAAAGTCAGACCTGCTCTAGAGGAAGAACAGATGAACAAGTTCTTTGTCCGGGCTTAGGACCCGCATTATTATGAACGGTTAATGATGGTTGAGGGCCGCAAGTTTTCTGACATCATCAAATTGGGTGAGTGGATTGAAGAAGTTAATTAAAGCGGTATAGTTACAAATTTTGAAGCCTTGCAAGCTACTAACAAGGCTTTACAGTCCGATGGTGTGTCTAAGAAGAGAGATGTGGGAGCCGTAATGGTTGCATAAAGAACCAAGTCCCCACTCAAGTACCAAACCTATCCGACACATTCCACTCACATATCATCCCTCACCAAATTACCAAGCACCCTCACCAAATTACCAAGCACCACCACCAAATTATCAAACTCCACCACCTTCCTACCAAGATCCACCACCCGCATATCAACCTGCTTCGCCCAAATATCCACAACCCGCTCCTGTCTACCACACTTATAATTCCCAGCCATCCCATTACCAATCACCCCCTGCACGCCAAAACTTCCCTAGACCTCATCCCAATTTTGATTGTCGCCCTTCAAAGCAATACACCGCCATAGCCGAGCCCATTGACCAACGTTATGAAAAACTCAAAGATGCTGGTTATGTTACACCTATCCCTGCAGCCACCCCTGAGAATCCTTCTCAGTGGGTTAACCCAAACAGATCCTGTGCATACCATTCCGGTATGAAGGGACACACCATCGAAGAATGCTGTTCTCTGAAGGACAAAATACAAGATCTCATTGACAATAAGATTATACTGGCAAAATACCCCACTCCAAATGTTCACGACAATCCTCTGCCAGACCATAAGGGTAGAGGCATCCATATGATTGAAATAGAAGATTATTGGGATCCCGAGGGGTCAATCGGTTTGATCGCAGAAGGCGATAACCCAAAGAAATCCGCGGTCACTCTCAAACTGATCATAGTCCAGATTCATCCATCTAAGGCCGCTGAGGTGAATATGTCTATACCATTTGAGTTTGAAGCAGCGCCACCGGCAAAGTCACTAGTTCCAATTGAAGTTGAGTTTGTATCTCCAGCAAATACACCAGCTTCATTCGAGGTCGCAATCTTGCCACCCCGAACACACATTCCGTTTGAAGTAAAGATGGCTGCACCAATTCCAGCGGCAATGTCAACCACGCCACCCTTTTATTCAAACGCTATTCCTTGGGACTACACAGCCGAGGAAAGAAAGAAAATCAAGGCCAGGTCTGAGGAAGCTGTCGCAGCATAGCGTATGACGAGAACTGGTAGGGTCTACACCCCTGAGCATCTGGCCGAGTCGAGAAAGCAGGCCGCCAACCGGCCTCCCCTTATCAAAACAGGTCCAGATGACCATTGGAGAAAGATACAGGCGAAGGAGTATTCAGTCATCGACCAGCTGGATAAGACACCGGCACAAATATCCATCCTCTCTCTGCTGCAGAATTTCGAAACACACATAAATGCTTTGTTGAAAGTGTTGAATGAAGCATATGTGCTAAAAAACATCACTAGTGGGGAAATGGCCAATATGGTAGGCCAGGTACTGGAGAGTCATAAAATCACTTTTCATGAGGATGAGCTACCACTTGAAGGATTGGGGCACAACAAAGCGCTGCACATCACCGTGCAGTGCGAGGATCATTTCATCATAAGAATCTTGATCGATGGAGGTTCCGGTCTTAACATCTATCCGCTAATAACACTCAAGAAATTGGGTAAAGGGCTACATGAGATAAAGGATGGGGCGATCAATGTGAAAGCTTTTGACGGTTCTCAGAGGTCCACCATGGGGGAGATCAGTCTATGTCTACATATGGGACCAACTTGGTTCGAAGTGGATTTCCTGGTGATAGATGTTCCGGCATCCTACAACCTGTTGTTGGGACTACCCTGGATTCATGCTGCTAGGGACATAGCATCAACACTACATCAGACGGTAAAATTTGAGTGGAACCACCAAAAGGTGATTATTCATGGTGACAGTAGCAACCCCATTTATAGCCGTCAAACTATTCTGATGATTGACGAGAAAAGGAAGATAGGCGGAGGAACTTACCACCATATTGAACGGGTCAATGCCATCGACAAAGACAAATGGTGGGATAACAAGATCGAGAGCATCTTGAACTGGAGAGGATATGAGCCAGGAAAAGGG